>BCLH01002610.1:6142-45401 GCA_001602315.1 Zoysia pacifica
TAACAACTTAAAAGTTATTTGTAATTTATATTCTCAATTTTTGACTAAAGCAAAACTCAAAATGACTTAAATTATAATTATGAAGAAAGTATTGAAAATAGAGAAAAGTGCATTAGAAAGCGAGAATGACAATTAAATTAAATTGAGAAAACTTGAGGATGCTAAGATAACAAGTAATTTGTGACGGAGGAAGTATAAAAAAAAATGTTGGTCACACAAATAGACAATCTTCTAAAATGCTCCATCCGTTCCAAATTATAAATCATTCTAGACGCAACAATTTTTCTTAAATTATAAGTTTTTCTCACTTTGCAATACACTTTCTCACCTCTCAATACTTCTCTATATCTATTTCTCTTCTACTCATTTTTAACACATCTCACTTTTTTCTACTCTCTTTAATTCTCGTGGCCAGCTCCAAAACAATTTATAAATGAAACGGATAGAGTAATTTATTTATAAATATATTAATGTTTTTTAACAAAAGATATGGTCGCAACAACTTCGTCTCTCCATTTAATTTCTTCCGAAGATTTGATGCGTTGAGTGAGTCTGACGATGTTCCTTTTCCCTAGTTTACGTGGATTGGGCATTGAGTCGCTTTGGAAAACAGAACTTTGATGTGTTCCAGTGCCAAGACTTACGTGGACTTCTGCTGATCCAACTGAACTCTTCAATAAGCGCGGAAAACGTCAAACCAACATATATACTTGATCAATGGCTGTTCGACGCATAAAAGTCCGGTTAACTTGGACTACACGTAGTACAAGTCGTTTTCTCATAAATGAGTGGAAGAATAGCATTACATTTGCCCAATTTAACACTCAAGTTTGTCGTCCTGCATACTGCAAGAAAAACCCCCTTCTTGAAATACTATAACGAAACAAGAGTGCACAACAGTAATTCACACCACACGCCAGGTGAAAAATGACATTTTTCTGTGAAATGTGTAGGTAACAGAATTTCAAAACGAATATGGTCAGCATATGGTTACACAATGTAAAGGCCGAAGCCAAGTGGCAAAGCAATGCACAGATTATTGCGTAACGGCATGATGTTGCAGTTGCAGTACCATCGACCCTTCCGCTCCGACGACCGTCACTTCTTGTGCTACGAAATCTTTCCCATGGAGCACGCCAAGCACGGCAAACCAGACTCGGTCGCGCAGCCGTCTGTCGCACTCGGAAACATCCATAGTCAAGAAGGCACACACCGTCTGCAGAAAGCTGCCTTCCTACAACTAATCGGGACCCCATAAACACCCTTTTGGATTTCAGATTTGTCTGCGAAGTTACCTTGAGTACACACCATCCAGAACCTCAACCCACACGAACGTGCTTCGCGAGATCTGCTCGCATCGGCTTCCCTTCTCCGCCTCATCTCAAGGACGCTGCCACCTGCCAGCCAATTGGATCGATCGGGGCTCACTCACTGTCACTGTCACCATTGCATCAACCTTCGGGCATGAGTGCATGGACCCAAACACGCCCTCCCTGACCTAACCATCTGAACAACAAGACAAGCGCACATTTACAATGTAGGGCCTGGGACAGCTGCAGCCATAGAATTGGAGGTCTTTGTTTAGATGTTCCTTCCCTGCACAACAAAATGGGAAGAAGAAGAAATGAGTGTTGATCATTCCAATTCCCAGTCATTTATGAGGGGGTCAACTACTAGCTCCTCAACTAATAAGATGGTTTGGTGCTTTTAGAGTACATCGCTGTGTTCGAGTAATCAGGCTCAGTTTTAAGCATTACAGGCTGTACGGGGAAGATGATGGCACCTTTGAGCTTCCACAGAGGGAAGTATGATTTTTTACTGAATAGAATAGCTCAGTGATTAGTGCTTACTTGTCGGTATATGCGTTGAGAAGGAGCATTGCTCTGAATTTTTGGGTCTTTATTTCCTTTTCCTCTTGTTCAGTGCAGCAGGCTGTCTCCTAAAGCCCCTCTCCACCCCGCTTCCCTGCCTTCTCTTGTGGTAGTATTGAAGTTCCCTGGAGAAGCAGTAGTAATAGGAGTATGTTTAACAGAGAAAATCAGAAATTAACTGGTGTGCGAGGTACTTACTCATTATGATGTACTAGTACCTGATTGCGGAAAGTATAATTTACAGACCATTTAGTTGATAAACCATTCTTTACTGTCATCTGTGCTAATCAAAATAAGTATATGGATATACTCCCAACTTCATATTCACTTGCCCAACCATGCAAAGGCATCTGTCATTATCATGCAACATTTATTGAATATACAGTAGAAATATGCACACAGTCTCTACCTAGTCATTTGTATATCTAGTCCACTTCCTGACATAATTACCCCTCTTGGCTAATTTGATTGTGCCAGTGTCATATCTTTCAGGAACTAGAATCGAGTCAGAATGGGACCACTTATTGGCTTGCCACAGGCTGTGTTGATGACCACAGCTCACGGAAACTGTTACAATATACTCAATTTTTTTCTTGTCGTTAGGACATGGTGTTTAGTTCAAATTAGTACTAAATATTGTCCTAACAACTCAATGGTATATTCTTATGATTCAAATGCATATTTGTGGTTGGTGTCTAGGTATATGTATAGCATACTGAACAAAAAAGATACTCCACCCTATAACCCAACCATTCAACTTTTGGCAACGGATTCTGGTATCTATGAAACCCATAAATCAACACATTTGTATCAACAATCATCGGCAACAGTCTACTGCTGTACTGCAACGAATATCAACAAATGTCTACTCTACTTGCTCTAGAGTCCAGAGGTCTCTGCCATATTAAGCAACCTCATCACCTTCAATTGGCTGGCACCTACCACTATTTACTTTGTTTCTCAAATCTTTTCTTTACTGAATGAAAACCTACATAGCTGATACAGCGATTTCTAATGAAAATCAAAATTTCCAGGAGCAATTGCTGTGTGTGGTAGGCTTGGTATGCCTATCATATTGAAAGAGAAACTTCTAGGTAACCCTACATTACACTAGAATTACGATGAAATCTATAATTCATGATCAACTAACTTACTCTAGTGGATAAAAATATTTCCCATCAAGAATCCAAGTATTCAATGATTAATGAGAACAATAAATTCAAAAAGTGAAACTAAACTTTTTTTCTCCACCCTATCAAGACACCTCATCATCTTCCTTTCCATATAGTTAGCCCATGGATGTAATGCATGACAAGTAGCTCCTAATCATCAGGTACACATCCTTATTTCCTTGGTTGAAAATGGGCTAGAACATAAGATGTGGCTGAATTCCTCACCTGCATCACTTTCGTGGGACCCACAACTAGAAATTTTCATCCTACTTTCAGCTTGACAATTCTCTTGTGTTTAGATTTCTAGCTATAAGTCAACATCAAAATTAATACACAATATAGGAATGGTTTGTGGTACACATTGCAGAAACAATCGTTGGACTTTCATTAAACGCCATCTAGCGTTCAAACACCTTTTTGGATGTCAGATAAGATTAAATAACACCAGTGCCTCCTAAATTATCTAAACTTAGAACCCGTGTCATTAATCTCATGTCACCATTGATTTTAGTTCTCGTTGAAGTCGAATGTCAATTATAGTTTCTTCTGTAAATGCTGTACCCAAAAAGAGTGGCATTGGCATGGTTCCTGCAGTTATTGTACATGCTCTAGAAAGAAGATACTGGCAGTGACACATTATGACTCATGCCCCGTGTCTCCCTCCTAGACTTATGGGGGATCAAGCACTTTACTACACCTTTTGACATTGGTATGCATGTTAATAGATCCATCTCTATGTTCACCCATTATTTGTTCCTTCAAGAAAGGCATAGGATTCCAGGCATGTGATTAAATGTTTGATGTATCAGTCAAAGACAGCAAGTCTTTAAGACAGTCCTAACAAAAGGCATGCACGGTGAACAAAATCAATAGACAACAATAAGGGCTGGGCCCCATGATTGTTTTTTTAAGCACAATCAGTATGTTTCCCATTTTTAGGTCATCCTTTAAAGCTACAACTACATGATACTTGAATGCCAGCACACACATGTTCTAATACCATAATAAATATAATCTAGGCATCATTGTCATATTCCTTCTACCTCATTGTTGAATTAAACAACCACAAGATTCCAAATACCTTTTCAACTCTCCAACCGAAAGCTAAGTTGTCAATTAATCCAAATGTTTATTTTCGTAATGGCTGTTCATTTGTAGTGGCATCACGCCTATACTTTTCCCTATTGCTTGTGCTGACTAAATATAGCCTATAGTTGTTGGGCTACAAACTGTCTGATACCAAGCTTTAATCTACTTAATTTTCATTTCCTCTTCTAAAATTGGTAGAACTTGTGCTGTCCTTTCCCAAAAAAAAAAAAAAATCAAAATGTTTATAAGTACCAGCAATGGCCTGCCAAACACTTCTACGCTCATAGTCTCCCCTAATTGCAGGAGGCAAAGGTGCTCATAGCGTAATGGTAAAGTCCACTGGCTGGGGAGGGTGCCCACCTAGGTGCGATCCCTGGCGCCACGCCTGACCACCGCAGGGGCCTCATTTGTGGTATTTCTCTCTCTTCTAAAAAAAATTGCAAGCAGGTGCAGTTATGCAAATATCTAGCTTATATGCAATATGAAATCACAACCAATCAGTATTTGAGTTACAGAAGTAAGGTTGGAAAGGAGAACCAATATTCAGTGCTAACCTGCTAAATAAAACTTGTTGGTTCTCCTTTATGGTTCTGCAAAGAACCTGCTGAGTTACATGAATATTCACATTGAGTTATCTTTCTTTTTAAGTCAGTGCTAAAAAGAACCTGCTGAGTCTCATGAACCTGCTAAATACATTGAGTTACATGAATATGCAAATAACTCAGTCCTGAATATTCACAGGACTGAATATTGGTTGGAAAGGAGAACCAATATTCAGTGCTAACAAGGACTTGTTGATTCATGTCCTGCGAAGAAGAGTAACAGAAGATAAAAGTTAACCTCCCAGATATAAGCGGATGCATTACAAGTAATGGGGAAAATATGTCAATGATCTAAAAGAGTTAGTTAACAAAGATTGCAATTTCAAGAAACAGAAAGGATATCCCCTTCTGAGGCACTTCTTTTTTCTTATTAGTACAACTGATTCTAGTCTTCTAATGTTGGCTGATTATAAGCATCCTATCCTGAACTTCATCATACTCTATGTTTTTCCACTTCCAAGATCCTTTAATTATTTTAACAGTAAGAAAATGCCTATAAAATTCCAAGTTAAAATAGTAAAAAAAAAAAGATAGTTTCTACTCTCATTAGTTTTTCTATCTTAATACTGATACGATATGGTTAAATGAAGAAAGCTAAAAATGAAATAAAATGATATTTTTAATGAGTCAGCACAAGAGTGCCTCTTTTGAAAGAAAGGGAAAAAAAATACAGATGCCCACAATGAATTACATCCACAGAAAAGACCATTTTCGTTTTGAATGTAGGTGACTCAACCAAATTCTCCAGGATCTGGGAAAAGACTTGATCATTTGCAATACAAAAGATTAGATTCAACTCAGATCAATTGTACCAAGGTTCGACACTAGAAACCTCTACTGGGCCTAGAGAGGAGGTGACAACCAAACAAAATACTTACAGCAAAGAACAGCATGCATTTATGTAGTACTGATGGCTCAGTGCTGTCCTGCGAAGTGGATTAATACCTTGTCTTGAATAGTGCGCTATCTACCTCCAGAATGAGCTCCAATGGTCCCTAGTTTTCTGCTGCATTCACTGCCTTCTTGTTACAGCCTGCATCAGTATTGTACGAGAGTTTAACACAGAACAGCCTAGTATACCGAATGCATACGTCAGATGACTCCAGTAACAATCAGGACAGCCAGTCCTTGATCATATACACAAGCAAACAATTTCAGATGGGTACCAAAGAAATTCATCAGCTACATTTACTCTTTGTAAGATTTCCTTGTTCTTTACATTTTTATAGAAACTGAAATACTCAAATTATGGCTTGGAAAGAAAAATATAACTATTAAGGAAACTATAAAGCCTGGAACAATCTATACATATTATTCAGGGATAATTTGGCCAGAATGATAAATAAAAGATGATATTGATTGAAGTCCAAGGCATGAGCCATTTCTACTGCTGGCACTAGTTTGCAACAGATTACTCATTCCAACCTCTTAAAAAAAATGCTCTCTGCATCTTATGTGAGCGGTTGGTCATACTATGATTCAACAAGGTAATTTAAGACAATAAGTACATAGAATTATATTATTGTCTTGTTTATAATATATATTTAAAAAATATAAAGATGGAGTAGTACTTTCGGCAGAAAATTTAAACAAATTTAATGTCCTAGGCAATGTGCTAAGATTGATCTGAAACAGATTGCTAAACAATCATACATTTTATGAAACTTACAAGGCCAAAATACTTCAGCGAGAATATGTGTGGACGCCTTTCTTGAACACAACAGATTGGAATCTGCTTCAGCAAACATGAATGGGCGGGAGTATGAAACAAGTAAACATTGTCAAAACTTGAAACAACACTATCCAGTGGTGATTGCATGCACAAGTACCTCAGTGGTTATATGGCTAATCACACGGCTATGTAGTTTATGGGCTTTTGTATTATTGTAAATTAGTTTGAAGTGTTTGTTGTAAACCACAACTCTTAGATCTTAGTAAATATTATCAAAATTTACTATGATATGTAGAAGTTGTTTTCATTCATACTACTGTATATGTGACTAACTTCCTGAGTGGTTGCATAATAGGGGATACTCAGGGTGTCCCACTAATAGTATTTTATTACTGAAACATTTATAATCCCAGTAAGTCAGAGTAGGCTTGAGATGAAACCAGCAATATATGTTAAAACATAGTAAATGGAATCATAATCAAACGTAATAGGAAATATAATTGTAAATTTCAGGCTAAATTCAATGGCTGGGGCAGGAATATACCTTAAACTGATGGATAAAAGTATGCGACAGCAATCATTCCTAAGTCAGGCATCAGTTACCTGATTCTGCATGAAATCTGATCAACTCCCCACTTCAGCCTCAGGATAAGCAACTAACCTGCTGGAAACTAAATAAGCTACAAAATATTGCAGCAGCAAGTGCAAGAATGGAGAGCATCAAAGCTATGATTACAAAGAAGAGCAGCACAGCATATATTGACGTGTTGCATATATTGTCGTATTTCTGAAGAAAGTATCACAAATTTTCAGCATCAGAAATTGCTCCAACACCACTATGACAGGCAGCTGCGGAAAATTAATTGAAAGATACATCTAGCTCATCAGTGCACAAGATCAACCAACGTCTTCCTTCGGGGAAACCTCTGCGGAAGCCGAAGGGACATAGCATCCTCAATCTCGATGGGCAAATGCGTGGCAACGATAACCATCCCACCCTTCTTCCGGTGCTCCGCGATGATGTACTCGAGCAGCTTGGTCCCCTCGGCGTCCAGCGCGACGGACGGCTCGTCTAGCAGCCAGATCGGGCGGTCAATGGCGAGCAGCCTGGCGAGCTGCAGCCTCTTCCTCTGCCCCATGGAGAGCATCCTGGCCTTCTCGTTCATGAGCCTGCCGAGCCCCATGAGCTCGACGGCGGGGGGCGAGCGCGCGCCGTCCTTCCCCTCGAGGAGCTCGAACCACTGCACGTTCTCGAGCACGGTGAGCTTCTCCTTGACGGCGTCCTTGAGCGACATCCAGTTGAGCTGCAGCTTGTACTGCTGGAACACGCCCGGCGAGGTGATGTCGTGGCCGTTCCAGAGGACATCCCCCGCCGAGGGCCGGGAGAAGCCGGCGAGCATGCGCAGGAGCGTGGTCTTCCCCGAGCCGTTGGCGCCCGTGAGCACCAGCGCGGTGCCGTCGTGCACGCTCAGGTTGATGTCCCGGAGCACCGTCTGCGCGTTCCGCATGCAGGAGACGTTGTTCAGGAGGAGCCGCGGCGGCGGCGGCCGAAACGGCGGCATCGCTGCTCTCTCTCGCGCGCTCGGTCGCTCGCGGGCGGCTGGTTGGGGGCGAGCGGGTGGGGTCGTGGGGACGCGATCGTGCGCGCCGGCGCCGCGGCGGAGACGGCGGCGGAGAGAGGCCGAAGCGAGTGAAGGAAGGAGAGGTGGCTCGTGGGTTGGACCGTGCGGCTGCGCTAGTTCGGGCCACGAGGGAGTGGGAGAGTGGTTGGGCTTGGGTTGATATGGGATCCGATGGGCCGGCGACGCGCAGGAGATGATTGGGCCGTTTCTGGGTTGCCGCGAACGAATGCACAATTCTCTCTCGCGCTCTTAAAATACAGAATCTGCACGATTTCATTCTGAATAAATTGGAACAATGGTATCCCCCACCCCCTTTGTTTCGTAAAAAAAACTTTTATAAATATTTTAAAATGTATTTTGGGTTTATAAACTTATTGTTTACGGTACTCCTCAGATTCTGCGTCCCAAGTTGGTGTGGAACCCTTATCCGCGCGAACCACATGCCCTTAAAATCGTAGTACGTCGTCGATTTCCTACCAATTGTTTGAGACTGAGCGCGCAGATGATCTCTCTATAATCCTGTGGTGATTCGGTCGTCGGCCGTTGCAAGTAATCACAGAAAAAAAAAACACTCGTCACAGCAGCCTGCCGATCTGTCCAGGCATGCGGCGACGTGGATGAGGAGGAGACTGGAGACGGCCTACCTGGCACTCAGATTGAACCAGCAGACAGCATACATTGCCACCTAAGCAAAATGACGACCTTCAACTGGATATTCTCGATCAACTATACCTCATCTGAAAGCTTCATCTTGACAGGTATGAGCGTGCGCGAACTGCTAGCAAGAACACGCAGGCAATCGTTTACCCGTTTCAGATCATCGGCGTGCAGATTCGCAACGCGATCCCCAGGATCGGATTAGGTAGCGGACGTGAGCTGTCCGCGTGTTGCCCGGGTCGCAGTTCCGACCATACCAGCATGATCACCAGATATTCAGATCGACAGACCGTTCCTTGATGTGGATGGAACTCGAGGAGCAACCGCGTCTTCAACGGGGGCGACGACGGCGTGCGCGCGAACCTCCGAGCGATCGCCCTGATTCGCCCATGACATTGATCTGTGGAGTGAGCCACCGCGACAGCTCGAGGAAGCATGAGAGTGAGATGTGTCCGGGTGTATCTAGGGGTGATAAAAAAATACTTGATCCGCAGATTTTCTTTCACAAATTCATTCAATCTTTATTAAATTTTAGTTAAAAAATAAATAAAAGTCAAGTCTTGATCTTAATTCGATCCGACCTTTATTATTTTTAATTCATTTTTTTTGACCTGTTTTTCACTCTAGATGTATCCGGTCGATGTAACAAAAAATTTACAAATTTACAAAGCATATTATTTTCACCGACAGAAATCCGAAAGTCAATCTTTTTCACCCCGGAATGCCTGCCGAGTGATTCACTGTTTACACACCTGCCTGAACTTGGTTAACAGTTGGTCCTTTTTGTTTATTCAAGGGCTGAGTGTATGCTCGAAAAAGGTTCCTTGATCCCATGAACCTTCGTCCCCTGATTCGTCGCCTCTCTGCACCTTTTCGCCATTACTGATCCACGCCTCAACGAACGGGACAAAGATGGGGATCAAAGCATGTGTATCAGCAGAGAAAGTACTAACATGGAGGAAAAGGTGTAGCGTTAGTCGTTAGATGAGGTGGAGCTCTCACCGGACGCGTATAATATTGGCCACTGCCGATATGCATTCCAACGGCTCTCCGGCCCCAGCCACGAGAGACGAAGTATAATACTTCTTCCGTCCACTTTTAGTAGCATTTGAGGGTTATATAGTTTGTTTATAAATAGTAGTATTTAAAAAATGTAAACGTAATAAATAAGAGAGTTGAATGAGTGAGAAACTTGTGATAAGTTAAAAGTAAAAGTATTGTAGTTTTTTTTGTGTCATCTTTATTTTACATTGGAAAGCGCAGGAATGCTGGTATTGTTGGTAGGAGTAATAGGCATCGCAGCCAGTAACCACAGAATATGTTTAACTACTACCACTGTGCGTAGAATAATTCCCGCATTTGAGATCTTTACAGTATAATATGCAACGGCAAGATTCTTAGAGAGGGATTTTTGAACTGCATGATACTGACAAGACAGTTCAGACGGTGTACTTAAATGACTAGTCGTAATTGTTCCTTCCCCGGAGCTAGATCCATTTATACCGGAAGCTGTAGCCAGCAGCCTTCACTTCCTCCAAGCTTCAAAGCAGAACATGCAAAGCTGCTGCTGCTGCTGCTTCTTCTTCTGCCAGTGCAATATTTGCATCGGTCACAAATAGACATGGAGAACAACAAACCGCCCTCCTCATGCATCAGCCCAGCAGCAACATCCGTGTCAGCCGGCGAGAGCAGCTGGGCGATGGACATTGCCGACTTCCTAGCGGCACCGCACGGCAGCGAGGACATGGATCAAGAAGCAGCCTCCGACAGCAGCATCTCCTCTGGCTTTTCTTCCTCCTTTGATTCACTTGGTGACGACGATGCCTCTTTCATTACATCGGAGCTGATGTCTGACGATGAAGAGAACGACGGGTCTTTGCAGGATACTGCCTGTTCTTCTGCAGCTGGCTCAAAGGTTAGAGAAACAAGGATTATCCAGTACTTTTAGCTCGCCGGCGATGTTACATAGCTATTTTTCTAACAAAATCATGGTGTATTGTTGTTGCCCCAGATAACTAGTAGCATGGAAAATGTAGATATGAAGTCAAAGGCACCTAGCATAGATGAGAAAGAGTTCCAGATGCCCCAGCTGGTATGTTTACGAAAGTCTCCATCTCTTCGTTAATGCATATGACGAACCAGTCCCCTTTGTTTTACTTGCATTAGTTTGCTCTTGGAACTTTGCAGGCCAAGTACTCTGTTGACCTGGGTTTGCGACAGCAGGTGGCCAATGGACATCAAGAAGTGATCAACAGTTGTAATAACAATGATAAGGCAATATATGAGTGTAATGAGTTAAGGAAGAAAGGGCTTTGCTTGGTCCCTATCTCCATGTTGATAGATTATCTAGGATGATTACCTTCCATGTACCACCAGTTCTCAGTTTGATTGTATACAATTGTCCTTCATATATCGTGGTCTTCTGTCAGCAGAGAACCTAATTCCATCAAGTTGCGAGTGTCTGATCAACTACTGGAGAAACATAAAAAAAAATTTGTGGTATTCAGAGCATCATATGATGTGTAACGTAATATATTAAATTTCAAATTTGAGGAACTCAAGGTGAAATCCTGAACTGCTTCCAATCTGAAAATATAAGTGCGCATAGCTCATTTTAGTGAAACAAATGTCAAACTTTTATGCTATATCCACTCATCTTACTGGAATTCAAGTGACTACCCAGCAATTAGTAGGACATAGCAGCGTAGTGCTAGGGTGTGAGGTGAAAATTGTCATCTTAACAATATTATGAGATGGTTCAGTAATTTGCAGTCCCTTTTGTCACTCACATGGTTATGGGATTCCCTTACGTTGGTGCAAACGTCAGTTTACACGGTCACCAACTAGAAGCAACAGCTGCTATATTGACCTCAAGACAAAGGAAGTCCACATTTCTTTAACGAGTGGCTACTAGTATAAAAAAAAAACCTGCTTGATGAGTCAGATTTAAGGGCACCTCTGACTTCCAAAAATACCAAGCCTTTGCAGACCAAACCGAGTAAATTTATCTTCATGGAATAAGCTCAGTTCAATAATTTACATACCGGCTGCAGAGGTTACGACTAGCAACATAGTGCTCTGGCAAAATAAGAAATTTGCATGTGCCATTACAAGAAGGCAGGTAGCATCAGGTGGACCTTGAATGGACAGTGTAAGAATATTTTATGAAATTTTTCTAAATAGTACAAAGGATTCGCATATTTGAGGACAGAATGTACTGCGCATGTTTCTCGTCTGTCCCAAAAAAGAAAAGGGCATCCTTTCAGATTGTATTGTGTATGTAAGCTCAGAAAAACCCCACTGTTTTTGAGAATTTAGTGACTATTTAGCATGATCCCTTCTTTTGAGACATCAGCTGTCAATACCATTCCCATATAAAATATGGAAACAAATTGTTTTCCTATTTTTTTGTTTCAAACCAAAATAAAAAAAGACTCAATTACTATTAAGGATTGAAAGGATGAATATAGGAACTGCACAGCATGGCACACTTCTATTCATTCGCGATCTGTCTGAGCACCTCGAGATGCCCATACTAAGTATCTGGATGGAAAAGGACAGGCGAAGTTATTTTATCTTGCAAGTTGCGGCTATTTCCATTCCATCACAAATCTCTAGTGTTTGTAATTTTTTTTTTTTTTTGCTGAAAAACTTTGGATAAGTCTTAATTAAACAAGCCTACTCATGTCTGACTTCTATACTAACTACTCATCTATCCCATCGAACTTTTTAATGACAACTAGCAAATGTAACTTTAAGGATTGAAGTTGTTGGGATGTTCTTCAGAATACAGTTAGAATGTCCATGACAATACAGGTTGGGAACTCCATAAAAAGATGCCAACAATCTGAATCATATGGCTCTTGTGGAGACATCAATGATGAAAATCTACTATCATCTAAGAAAGAGAAAAAAGAGGTGAAAATGCTAAGACTCAAAAAAGTAATGTAGCTTTAGCTGAGAACTTATTCAATGCAATAACGCATATGTAAATTGGAAATTGCCTCAGTGGCTAATAGTAGGATGTAGGGCTTTTCAGCCGAATAATAGGCCAATACTAGTTCGACCCTGAGAACAGTCAAGACTGGGCATCTACCTGCAGATGATTGAGGTGTCGAGCTGAAATGACAATGTTAATCCAACTCTCCATTCAATTAAGCAAGGACACCTAAATGCACTCAACCTGCTGGAGGTTAGTTACAACTGATCATTGCAAAAATGTTCTTAGGAAAAAAGAAAGTAAAAATGGAGAAAATGCTAAGAATCAGGATTGTATGTTCCATTTAGCTGAGAAATGTACACAATACCTAGTAGCAGGGTCCAGAAATTTTGGCACAGGATTGTTCTGTCTGAGAAGAATATGTAGTTCAGTGTCAGATACTTAGCTGGCCCTGCAGTGGTTGGATTGGTGTATAACATGTCAGCAGATGCGAGTACAATTAATGGGAATTTGACCCCAACAGATGCCGAGAATAGGGCATCTAACTGCACAGTAGGGTCGACAATGTCAAACAGAAATGCTCATGTTGACTTCTACTCCACAGCTACGCTAATCTAGCGTTCAGTGAAACAAAGGGACACCTATATTCTTGTGCTCTTAGTTAAGTTTGCAGGAGACCAAAATTCTATTCCATAGGAAAACTATGATATGCCACAGAACAAACGAGAACGGAGACAGGTTCAGCTAATGCAGGCTCGCCGTTGCCAAACCAAAGGCATCGGAATCGGGAACAGGTCGGCTGGCTGCAAAAAATGACAAAGAACTACTTTAGCGGTTGGACCAGAAAAATCATGCGCATAAACAAAAGAAATTCCACCAGCGGATGGAACCTTTTGCCTTTCTTGAATCTCGATTCCCTCGCAACTTGCTCGAACGTCGTTGTACTGTAGCGGGGAAGGCGGCAGGGCAGCGCACATTGGCAAGAGGATGGAGTCGGCGCTGATGCGGCGCGCTGGCACATGAGTATCCTACTTCCGCAGCTTCCGTTGGATTGCTATGGAACAACGGTTATCCAAATGCAACATGTTAATTTTCTACGGGAACGTCTTGGTCCCCGGGGGCTAACTTGCTCGTCGATTTACTGCAGCAATAAGAAGATGTACGGTGTACCAGAAATTTTGATTGTCTTCTGAAGACTACGATACAAGCGGAAAAGGATGATTTTTTTTTCGAGAACAAGCAGAAAAAGAGGATGGAATTGCTAGTTCATCGAGTGGAACCCACTTACTCAGGAGAAATCTCCGGCGAAGGGGTGGAGGACTGTCGATGCAAGCAAACCCTGTGGCCGCCGTCGGTGGGGCGGCTGCGTTTGTCCGCGGTTCCACGAGAGGTAGCAGAAGAGGCTCGCGTTGGTCAGTCAGGGATTGGGCCGCGTCGGAAAATGTCCAAGGTGAGAATACGATGTTGGGCTTTGGCCCGTTGGGAAGACGTCTGAATCCGAGCGAGGCTGAAGAAGGCCGGCGTGGGTGGGCCTGCTAACGGGCTGCAATTCAACCCTAAGTCCACCCAACCCAAAACAAATCACCATTCTGTAATTTCCAACCCAACCCACGCGCGTGAGCTGATGATTGACAGTTTGACACTGCCTGCAAATCAAGTGCCGACGACCTTGGGCGGCAGCGGCTGCTCGACATTCCATGGACCTCGACGACGCCGTCGCCGATGCACTCAGTTCTCGAATTCGTCGGCGACAAGAAATCAAAACAGTACCCATAATGCATGTATGTTTTGCATGTATCTGCCCTGCATTCGAACTGTTAGTCCAGAGAAATTTGTTCAAAGTCTGCTTTATTGATACGAAAACAGAGCACGAGATACTAACATGACTGAGTTGACAATGGCGACCCATCACACGACACACAAATCAGGACTCAAACTATTAGACGAAAAACGCATGCATCCGACGAAGACCTAAACACGATTCGAAATATATAGTAGCAGACAAGATGAGACCGATCGATGGTACGCGCGCGGGCGGCGACTAGAACCCGTGGATCTTGACGTTCTGCTTCCTGGCCATACCGGCCTTGACGAGGAACGCGGCGACGCTCCTGCAGTGGTCGCCCTGCAGCTGGACGACCTTGCCGAGGTCCTCGTCCTCGACGACGATGCCGCTGCAGCAGAGCTCGCGCTTGAGGTCGCGCAGGATCCTGGCGTAGTTGAACGCCGCGCTGATCCCCTGCACCGTCGTCAGCGTCTTGCGGCCGTTGCGCTGCTGCACGCGGAGGTGCACCACGTCCCTGGGCGCCGCCGCGTCGTCGGCGCGCGCGGCGTCGGCGAACGGGTTGAACGGGGACGGCAGATCGCTGAAGTCCACCGCCGCGGGACCGGACACGAACTGTTCCTCGCCGTCAGGGTCTTCCTGATCAGCCGGTGGCCGGCTGGAGAGCAGGTACTTGTCCTTGGACGGAGCGCGGCCCTTGACCTTGGTCGTGCTCTTGTTACTACCCTTCTTCGCCGCCGCGGACTTGGACGGTGCGACGGCTAAGGCCGCCTCCTCGTCGTCGTTGACGTCGAAGGACTGCAGCCCCCACCCCGCCAACGGCTTCAGCGGCGGCGGCGACACCTTTGCGGCATCTTCGAACTCAGGCGGCGCCAACTTGGACGACGACGGTGACGACACGGCGGCGGCTTTGCGGGTTCCGGGGATTCGAGCGCTAGAGATCGCTGGAATCTTTGCGTTCGTGTTCGTTGATTGCATTAGGGTTGCAGTAGGAGGGCGCGGTGAGAATTTATAGGCGCCGCCAGTCTTCGGAGGGGGCTTCATCACGGCCGTCCGTTGCTGCCTGATGCCCTCCTGGTTCGCATCTGATCCCGGAGAACAAACTTGGCGGCCACGGTTTCTCGATTCGACGTCGGTAACTTTGCATGCGTTTAGTGTTTAAAAAAAAGGAAAAAAAAACTGCATGCGTTTCTGGTCTGGCTATGGTTACGGAGAGCCAAATGGAGTTGATGTAGATGGAAATCATACCAAGGACGCAACAAAAAGAGGCAAGTAATTCGTGCAAAGGGAGATTTCATTTTTTAAACTCAGCCCACATGTCATGCATCCGACCGATTCTATATGTCACTCAGTCTTAAACCATCAAAACCTTCACGATTGGAGTTCTAAATCATCAATTATAAAAGTATATACATGTATATAACATTACAAAATCAAGATATAATAGTTGTAACATGACAGCAGTGAAGCCTGCATCCATACAATACGAAATGTGGCAAATCCTCCACTGAAACGCTGTTAGAACTTGGTACAATGCATCTGTGTGGCTTGCTTGTAACAAAATGGATCGCGTAAGGCACAAAAGAGAGAAGCAGAAGAGAAAATTGAAGGTACGACAGTGTGGTGACATGAGCAACTAACTATTGATGTAGTATCCTCTTGACAAAATGAAGATAAAATGAAAAAATGACACAAGTATTGTTACAGTATCCAAGCAGAGTAGAAGGAAAGCATACAGGAGGCTAGACCTAAACCCTTCCCTTCTTTCTTGGTCATGTGGTAGGATCCTTGATCAATGAAGGGCAATGCAATAATCTGTTCTCAACATTTGTACAATGCAGAAATAATTTGCTCGTCATCTGAGGATTTTTCAGATCAACAGAAGAAAACAGTTGTTTTATTTCTGATCTTTCTGATGATTCAATCTACCAAAACCAAATGAGGATATGCTATGTTGGTAATTGCTACTAATTCACAAAATGATGGCTTCTCCCAAAGTACCGATCTGTACAGAATCTGACTTCATAATTTAACATCATGAATAGATATAATGGACTAATCAACTTATTAGATCACCGTCTCACTGAATAGGCGGTGCTAAACCATGTGCTTTCATCATACAGTTGTATTTCGGGGGTACTCTTGCTCCCACTTGCATACATAGCTCAATAACAGCAGGCGCATGGCCATAATAATCCTTGCCACTGTCCACAAGAACTGGTGGGTCATGAGGCCGCCGATGCCATACAATCTTTGGAGGAACTAGGTCATCCACTCCGGCCTTCTTCCACTTGTGCATCCCTTTCCAGCCCTCAAATTTGAACACTCCACACATCCTGGCTTTGTGCCCTGATGGTCCAATGTGCACTTCAGAGCAGTGCTCACAAACTTTGGATGGGTATACCAATAGGAGTTTCGTGACACCTAATCTCATGCTTTCCCATGCATCCAGTGTTCTCTGACCAACATATCTAAGTTCATCGGGCAAGAAACGAGTAGGTTGTTGGTTGTTTCCTTCAATTTCAGAAGACAGTTGATCACCTCTATGCAGAATATTTTCAGGTATCTCAGCACCTGCCTGATGGCAGAGCTCAAGTACAGCTGGGACACGAGTGAAGTCGAACCTTTGATCATGCTTTATCTCATCCTGAAACATGTCTTTCAGGTGATAGGAATGAACAGGAACAAGGATGTCATTCAAGTTGCCTGGAACCCATTTATGTGGTTGGTCCTTTATCATACGCTTGAAACCATGGCATGTTTTCATTTGATGCGCCACGGCTCCAATATGTACTTCAGGGCAGAACCTTCAGCACAAAAACATAACTTGTTAAACAGTTTAAGAAATACAGTAAATGTTTCGAGTAGGGATGTGAAAATTGACATCAAACATGGACATGATAGAGCAGAACATCTAGTAACTTGTTATCACTAGGACTCACATGCACCTATGCCATAATTCATGAAGATACACAGTATCAACACTAATATATTTATGAATGAATAGTATTTCGACTTAAGCTTCCTAAAATCTTTCTGCATCAAACAGTTCCACAAAGAGGCATTTCGATCAAAACAATAAAACTGAATTTATTATCTTTCTTGAGTTGTTAAGAAAGGAACATACAAACATCACATTTCGTGCCCTTACTTGCATGAATGTACAGGAACAACTTTGAGCAGTGTGGATACACCCTCAATGACAACCTCCCTGGCCCTGACAACCTCCTCTGCAACTGGGATCATTCTCTTGATTGGATACTCCTTCGAGCGGCTCTTAATCCTCTTGAGAATCATTGGCCGTAGCTGCTTCCAATCAACCCTCGGAGAACAGTAGAGCCTCTGATTCATAACTGAGCCGCACAGCTCCGAGCGAATGTAGCTCCCAACTCTCCGCCCTAAAGACATCGTTGCAGCACACATGACGAACCGAAGCTGGCCCTGAGCCGTGGCCGCGCGTACGTAATCACCAGCGCAGAGCGGGGCAACACTTGATGGCGTCGTGGGCACAATTCGGCTACCCACGCCACTCGCTCCCTACTAAATCGCCGACTAAAGGGGTCGGCGCCGGAGAGCCGCCGACGAAGCCCAGCCACCGGGCCCCCCGAGAGGTAACAACCGAGGGAGATGACCGGAACGCAGATTCCTGGGGTAACGTAGCAGGCGGCGCTCGCCAGGAGCGCAGCGATAAGAGGGCGACGGCACGGCCGGTCAGGGAGCCGCCGTTCGGGTAGGGACAGGGCGCCGCTGGCGGGTCAAGGCGGCTGATCGGAGAGGAGGTTAGCGTGGCGCCGCCCTTTGGGTTTGAGGTCTCCCAAGGCGCTGTCAAGGTCGCGGATCTCCAGATCTGGGGGCCACTCGGGACAGGGAGGAAGCGAACCTGGGGCGCTGGTGGGCGGCGGGGAGGAAGGGAGATGGAGGCGGCGGGGCAGAAGCGAGCTCAGGGCAGCGGGGCTCTGTTGTGCTGTGGGGAGGGGGCGGCGGATGCGTGGGCGCTGCTGCACGGCGGGAAGGGACAGGGAGGGAGGGGCGACGGCCGGCGGGCCACTGCGGCACGGCAGGGAGGCAGGCCTACATTTCAGCCCAAATCAAATCCTTTTTTTTATGAGCAAGGCCCATCAAATCTGAAACCACATGTGGACCCTGACTTCAACGCGAACCTTGTGTCGCGACTCGCGACCACGAGATGGCTTGGTCGAAGTCGAAGGCTCGAAGGCGAGGATGATGCCTTCCGATGCCTGCCTTTGGTGCCTTTTGGAGTATGATGGATGAATGCGATTCCACTCAACATGACGCAAAAGCTTCGTGCCTCTTTGCATTGAAAGAATTTTTTTTATTTTTACGTTTTTTTTTAAAAAAAATTTGCACAATTTTTACAAAAACATCTGCGTTTTAAAAGAGCCCTCAAACTTCCGAAGGGAGAGATGCATAACAGAGCAGGTAACAGCTTAACAGCAGGCTCGCCCTCCTGTGGCCTGGGACTGGGAGAGAGCAAACTGCGTTGTGGCTTCCTACCCCATCTCTGGCCACTCTGCAAAGACCATCCGACAGTTTCCGCGCAGTAACACGTTCCCTCCACAGCGGATCGTCGCCAGGTTCTGAAAACGCGGTAAACCGTTTTGTTTTTATGTTTTTTGATCAAACCGTTATGGTTTGGTTTTATCGAACGATGGATTTTCGTTTTAAATTTTTTAAAAAAAAATTTAAAATTTAAAAAATTTCGAAATACCGAAAACCTCTAAAACTGCTCCGCTTACCGTTAAAACCGTTCAGCTTACCATTAAAATCAATGAGTTTCAAATTTTAAATCTAAAATCGTAAAAATCAAGTGACTAACTGTTAAAACTACTCGGCTAACGGTGAAACCGAACGGTTTACTGTATCAATTCGTTCAAATTTTAAATTTTTGATTTAAAACAGTTTTTGATCGATTTTTACGATTTTCGCAGTTTTCATCAAATCGATCTCGACGGTTTAATTTTTAACGGTTTAAACCAAATCATAAACCCTGATCGTCGCCCATCACCATGCCGGTCCTCTGTGCCCGTTCGTTGCCGCCTCTGCCGCCCACAGGGTGTTCGACGGGACGCCGCACTGGGGCGTCGTGCCCTGGACTTCAGGGTTGACCACTGGTGCGTCACGCAATGGAGTTGCTAATCCCCATGCGGCGCTAGTGTGGCGACAGGCTGATCCAGCTCACGTAGGGGAGAATCGTTTGTGCTCTCCTCATCCTGAGAAGAGGTACGGTGTCCACTTAGCCATTAGCGTCTTAGAAACTTATACTCCTAGTTAAAATGGTATGTTACGCGTGCCGTGCTGTACTTCTAACTTTATCAGTTTTCTCCAGTCCATTTTAACTTGTGCTACACTGTTGATGGTTTGGACGTTGAGCCGCTATCAAAAGCTATCACGTTTCAGTTACTCAGTCAATGATTGAATGCATTTGTCATCCATGTGTTAGGGGGAGCCAGATCATTCTTAGCTTCTTGACTTGGTTTAATTTAAAAATTACCTTTGTATTAAGTAATTGCGATTTAAAATTAAATAAAACCTTTGTATTAAGTAATATGGAAACCAGCACGATCCTTATCCTGGTTATCTCCTGTTTGTTTACTTGATGATTTGCATCATTGAGAAATTAAGGATATGGGCTTGAGACATTTTCCTCAACTCCCTTTGATTTGTGCTTCAAAAAGTTTGAAATAAATGCCTATGCCAAATGAGAACTATTTTTGTTTGGTTAGGACCTGATAATCTGATAGACATGTACATTATTTTCTTGGTGTTCAGAAATGTAAAGGAGAATTTCTAACAAAAAAAATAGCTTCGATATTTAATATGTTAGTTCATTTAAACTAGTGAAGCAGATAAATGTTCACCTTTGTTTCCTTTCCTTATTGCATATATCAATTAATTCAACTTTCTTCTGAACAAAAGATGATGGATATAGTGATAATGTTAAGTTCTAGTACTAGAAAAATCATTAATTTAACTCCCACTATTAAGATCCAATGATTATTCATTTATTGGCAAAGATATATCTGCAAATAAAAATATGATGTTATCAGTTACAGGGCCTACAAAATGGTATTAAAAATGCGTGTCGACTGTTATCTTTATCCCTGCAAAAAAAAAAAACTCTAGAAATATATGACCATTTTTCTCCCCCTTGGATACAACTTATATTTCTCTTGTTTACTATAATTTGTGTATGAATCATTAATGGTCCACCATCAAAATATGTACCTTAATTGCATTACTTGGCTGGTATCAGATTTGATAATTTATATATCAGAATCAAGGTTCCCCCGACAATATTAAAATCAACATAGAATGCAGAATCACAGCTAGGAGCTTAGAGTTCAAGTCTTTGATGTGGCACTTTTAGAAGCATGCCATGCTCTGCGTCATCTTGGATTTGTGGATTACACAAGTGCACACGCCACGAAGAATACCACCATTAAACTAATACTGTCAGTGATGCACAGTTTATGACTGTCGAACTAGCAACCCATCAATCTATGGGAATCATATGTAATCCTCTCCCTGGACATCTGATCCAAGATTTGCTTGTATTTTGCCAGCCAAAATGATCCTGAAATGCTTATCTCCATCCACATGACACAGTCCTAGCCTCCGAGGCCACCTGCTGGGCATCTAAGAAAAGAGTCCAGCTACAAGGGCATCTATGCACCTAGATCCAGTATTCTAATGAGCAAAATGGCTGGCTTACTAGTATCATTTATGTGCAATCTAAGCAACTGAACTATAAAGCAGACTTCAAGTTCGAGCTCACCTCAAATATCATCCAGAAAGCTGACTTTTCTCTCTGTAGACAGTACTCAGCAGTTCTACATCACTCATGCACAGCATGGTTTTCATACTCCTGTTCATATTTGCCTTTCCTTTCTTTCTACAACCCCCATCAGTTGTATCCTACCCATCAGGTGTACAGTCCTCATTAGTGCAGTTCAATCCATCAGGGCTGAGGGTTGGATTTTACCAGTACACATGCCCTAATGCAGAGGCTATTGTTCGTGATGAGATGACAGAGATCATCTCCCGAGTTCCGAGCCTCGCTGGTCCGCTACTTCGGTTGCATTTCCATGACTGTTTCGTGAATGTGTGTACTTAATTCTGAATTGTCTCTGCTGTGTTCAGAAGGTATGTAGCTGAACTGTCTGTGCTGCGTTGCAGGGTTGTGATGCTTCTGTTCTGCTGAATAGCACACCTGGATCACCAAGTGAGAAGGAGTCAGTACCGAACCTCTCCCTGCGAGGTTACGGCACAATCGACCGTGTAAAGGCAAAGCTGGAGGAGGCTTGCCCTGGAGTGGTGTCCTGTGCTGATATCCTGGCTCTGGTGGCAAGGGATGTCGTCGTACTGGTAAGAGCTACCAATGTTATTCTTGGTTTTTACGGCATTATACAAGTCAACACTGTAATGGATATTGGTCGGTTCATCTGGACAATATTTTCAACTATGACTCAGAATGAAGCTGAATTAATGTAGCTAAGCAAAATTCCTCTCGTACATGCAGACCAAAGGGCCTCATTGGGATGTTCCAACCGGGCGGAGGGATGGGAGGAGATCGGTGGAGGACGAAGCTCTGAACAATCTCCCTCCACCGTTCTTCGATGCCACTCGGAACCTGTACCAGTTCTTCATCCCCAAGGGTCTTGATGCAAAGGATCAGGTGGTTTTGCTAGGTATATTACTATTCTTCTTCAGGAGCAAATCTCAACGCAATATATTAATCAAATTTCAACTGGATGATTGATTCTGCTGCATTCCTCCTGGTTCTTGTGGCCTAGCCGCCTTCGAGAGTGCAGATCCCGATAATTTTTTTTTATAGCAGTAGCATTCTTCAATAAAGGTGATCCTTTTGTATAGCGTATGCGCGCATCAAGTCAACATGAAGGGGAAGAACGAGACATGTGGTTCTTACTCTAATTATTTGGCATCTATGATGGCCCCGAAAAAAAAAACTATTTTACTTATCTAAACATAGCTTGATTCTTTATCGTAAAGCTCTGCCACGTACACATTTTTAGACTTGATAAGATCATTTAGGAGAAGAGAGATATGTTCTTGATACTAATTATTTTATTTGATCTCGAGATGCTGACAGCCTGACACAATGCCTTGTTCATCCACAACAGGGGGGCACACACTGGGAACCTCCCACTGCTCGGCCTTCTCCGACCGGCTCTACAACTTCTCCGGGACGATGATGCCGGACCCATCACTCGACAAGCGCTACCTCCCACGGCTGAAGAGCAAGTGCAGCGACCCCGACGACACGACGACGCTGGTGGAGATGGACCCGGGGAGCTTCAGGACGTTCGACGCCAGCTACTACCGGCACGTCGCTAAGGGCAGGTCGCCGTTCACGTCGGACCAGACGCTCATGGACGACCCCTTCACCAGGGCGTATGTCCAGCGCCAGGCAGCCGTGGCCGACGCCGGCGCCTACCCTGCCGAGTTCTTCGCCGACTTCGCAAATTCCATGGTGAAGATGGGGAAGATGCAGGTGCTCACGGGCGGGCAGGGTGAGGTCAGGAGGCACTGCGCCTTCGTGAACTAGGAGATGCATGCGTGTATAGCTCTGCTAATTTGTGACGGTGCCCACAGAAGGTTATGGATCGTGGTTAATTCCTTACATGTGTAGAAACGATATTGTGTTGTACGATAGAAGATTCAGAATCTGCATCATGTATTCAGTTCATTTGTATTATTGTGATGTCATCGAATAAACTTGTTTGTTGGTTCAGTGATGAAATGATGCCGGTTTTCCATATCAGGAAGTTTTAACTTTTCCCTGGCACGTTCGATATGAACTGTAGGTGTTTTGATTTAGACGCTGTAAATTGCAAGTGTGATGCATGAAAGGAAAACTTTAGGGTTGGATATGCTCCTGCCTCTGTGCACTTGGCAGGTTACCATTGTGCTTAAGATATTCATGAAGTGTCCCTATCAAACGGATGAAGCATAAAGAGAACAAATCAAGCTACCTCCACACGGACACCTGCAACCGGTCAACTTTCAAAGCTTACCTCTCACTCCTCCATGGTTCACTTTCCAGCCCTTTTTTATATAATCCATCAACAATATAGTAATTGCTTTTTTTCAAACACTGCCACAATAAAAAAAATGTTAATGATGCTTTAAGTGACTTTCAAGGCTCCATTGCTTTTCGTCTCTCAAGTATAGCATAAGCAGCTCTCTTCCTGATACGGTGCAACTATACATGTGCCGGCTATAATGTGCTTCAACCTTTTCAGCTAGCGCCTTTCTGTGCTCCTCCAATGGCAGCTGAAGGAGCCAAGAAGAAAGAATCTAACCTACACCAAAGCATGAAGAAAACTAGGTAGCCTAGATAGCATGGCTTCCTCCCTCCCCTTTTGTTCCCTCCGCTCTCATCAAAGAATCACTATTGAGCGCCATAAAAAAGAAACGGAAACCACGGCTCAAATGGTAACCTGTGTCACGTAAACTTGCACGGCCGTGCATGCCGGTGTGCACGGCTATACGTTTACAAAACACAAATTCAAGAAAGCTATAGAGGTGTAGTACGTACTAGCTACTCCATGGCTCCGGCGGCGGCGACGACGACCGCCACGGGCTACATCGCCGGCCGCATCCGTCCGGTCCAGGCGGAGAGGCCGCACCTGAGGCGCTGCACGAAGCTCCTGTGCTCGGTGTTCCTCTCCTTACTATTCGTCGTCGGCGTGATCGTCTTCGTCGTCTACCTGGCCGTCCGTCCTCACCGGCCGCGGTTCCACGTGACGGCGCTCTCGGCCACCGGCATCCCATCCGGCGGCCCCGTGACGCTGTCGGGGCAGCTCACCATCCGCAACCCGAACCACGACGTGGCCTTCCTCTTCGACCGGCTCTACCTGTCGGTCGTGTATCGCGACGCCGAGGTGGCGAGGGCCACGGACCTGACGGGCGGGCTGCTGTACCAGACGCCCAAGACCACGACGCCCGTGCCGTTCCAGGGCGTGGCGGTGGAGGGGGCCGACGCCGGGCAGGGCATGGCGCGCGACGCGGCGGCGGGCGGCACCGTGGCGATGACGCTGAAGGTGCGGTCCAGGATCCGGGCGCGGTTGGCGTTCTGGGGGAACCGGCACTGGCACCCGCTGCACGTCAGCTGCGACGTGGCGGTGGGGCCCGACGGCCAGCTGCTCCCGGAGTACCAACAGAAGCGGTGCAGCCTAGGCTTCTTCTAGGAGACCAACAGAGGTCATTGTATTGTACTGTAGATCAACAGGCAGCTTTGTACGGTGACCCACCATAGGGCGTTCGACCCGGTTTGAGCCGAAACCGGTGAGCAAAGGATTGACTTGCTTGAGAAATAGTTCTAACAAATAATACAACAGTAAAATTTCAATTAGCAAACAGCGGCAATGGTAAGAAAAGCTGGGCGCCCTCTAGAGTTCACACACGAAAGTAAAGGCATCCAGCCAGGCAGGCATCAAGACCACATAAGAGATTAGTATAGCATAACATGCGGCGAAACTCTGGTTTTGGGGGATTCAATGGACTCTGGGGGCAATACATTCTGCGACTACACTCCTACAGCAAGCAAATCACATGGGCCAAATATATGTACATCTCGATGGAGAACAAACATGTCATAACAGCTACCAGATCACCAGCAGTAGGCCTTTACCAGATCACTGTTGATCCAGTCCGCCAGAGTCAGGCAATTTCTTCCCCAAAAACAGGTTGAGTTCTTCCTTCCCTGAAAACCACAGCCAATTCCTCCTCATCCCTCACTGCAGTATGTAATGTATCCTGGGATAAGAATTTTTTTTTGTCATCATTGCATCATAATTATGTGATACCATAACTGCATCAATTCAAACATTGTAAAACTGAAAGAGAGTAGCCGCATGCAATTATCACTAAAGGCAAGAGGCACAGCGCTTTGATTAAAACCTGTAGATCCATCATCTCTGAAAAAACAAAAAGGTTCTGGAAGTAAAAAAGAATAACGGCACTGAACAAGCTGGTCTATGGAGTAAGATCGAATGAAGTGTGGGATCTTACCATTCTATCTCAACCAATCTTGAGTACAAACAAGAGCTTCGATTGTCTTGAAGCTTAAGGTGCTGTGGTGCTTTGGAATTACTGGTCCACTGCTACTGAATGCTGCTTCAGATTGAATGGCAGAAGCTGGCATGGCCAAGACGTCTTGCGCAATAGTTGCAAGTGTTGGGTACTTTGTGGCATGGCACATCCACCAGTTTAAAATATCAAAATCATCCTTCCTTGGAACCAAATCATCCTCAAGGTAACTGTCAAGCTCTGAAGATATATGTCTGCTTGCTTGCTCGTTGAGATGCAGGTCCCAATCTTCCAATGAATCACTATCCCCAACATCAAAAGTTGAAATATCTGATGCACCTCCGTTCAGCTGATTAATATGATTGTAGTACTCATTGAATAGTTCCTGGAATGTTTCGCGTATGTCAGACAAGTAGCTTGCTGACTTTGTGCCGAAAGCTCGTTTCAGACGAAATTCGATGAAGCTGATTTTGAATCTTGGATCTAGAACAACAGGTACCGACAGCCACAAATATGAGTCTTGCCAATACTCACTGAATGCTTCCTGCATCTCCATAGCTAATGCTGAGATTTCTTCCAGATCATTTGATGCTTCTTCTTGCAAAATTGTCCTCACTTTCCATATCTCGTTGAAATAGATATTTGCTGTTGAGGGATTGGGACCTGAAATGATTTCAATAACACGATAGAAAGTTCTTAGAATCTTGCAAATAGACTCAGCAACTCTGATATCTTCCGGAGAAATCATTTCTTCAGAAGGAAATAACTTCTTGAAATGCAAATGAACTTCGAGCCTAAAATAAAATCTGTGCCACCACTTAGCATCTTCAGATGGACACTTCAAACTCATCTGTGAAATGACTTCCAGAAGCTGCTGTTGTGCTGACGCTGAAGATGTATGCGCAACAAAAAAGTCCATTACCATGTCACCAACAAGGCGAAGGATATTTTCTTGAACATTGGACACGGTACTGTTAAGGACATCATCCACGCAAGAAATATTGTATAACTTGCCTCTGATTGGAAGGCATTTGTTCGCTATAAGCATTTCCTTCAGCTTCGACGTATTTAAATCATTTCTAACCTCACCAACAGAAGTCAAGCTCAAAAGCTTCTGATCAAGATTCCAATCTCTAATGGCATCCCATATGACATTATATGCTCCAAGTTCAGATTCTGGGACACAGGTCCTCTTACTGTGTATCATCCTCTCCACATCAGTAGGTGAGGACCAGAACATGCCAAATTTGATTACCATTCTATGAACCTTCCAGTCTTCATCAATGAAATGTGCAGTCAGACAAAGATACTTTACTGTTGGCTCAGCTCCATCAGGAGTCCAGATGTTAGCTGACAGAGAGACACGCCGAGAGGAAAGTGCAATTTTATCCTTGTGTTTTGCCTTTTCCTTCTGAAATAAAGCACAGCAATGTTCTTCCATATCATTGCGCGAGATTGCATTAACAATAGGGTTGAGGTTCTTTACAAACATTCTCATTTCTTCATGCTCTACAATTGATAAAGGATAGCCATGCAAAGCTATCATTCTGGCTAGCTCTTGATAAGCTGTTTCTTGACCAGTCTTCCTCGTGCTTATGTCGGTGGATGTGGTCACAAATGAGGTCCTCTGTTTCTTCAGGCTTGGAACATCTGGTGATGGCAGGGGTTGATCAGCCGGCACTACTTGAATAGGCCGAAATCTATGGGAGGTATCACCAGAGCTACTAGCCCTGGGGAACCTGCTGGAGTGTTCTGCAATTCGAACTTTCCCATTAGTCAAGGCAGGTGAGAGCTCGTTTTCGTCTCTGGACTTCATGTTAGGTAGACAAGATGCAGATAACATACCCTTCTGATCCTTTTGATGATTGCGGACCCTTCCAGATCGTGCTTGACAGGTTTGAAGATGCCGATTTAAATGGCTTCTTCCCCCATGCTTATTTGCACTAAGGCGCTTGTGGCAATGAATGCAGTCAGCAGCCTGGAGTTTTTCGTCAACATAGACAGGTGTAAACTCCCTCCACACCTTTGACTTGAATCTGCTTGGAATTGTTGAGCTGACTGTTCTTATGTCATCAAGCGTCTCGGTGATAATCTGGTCGATCGCATTTGGCGTGCCTGGCTCATTCTTATTCAACAAAACTGTACATAGAATACAGATATGTCACATATACACCAGAGCTGAATTTTTTATGAGAGAAGCAATATCTACATGGATGGATCCTACGCAACACCACACTAATTGAAACTTTAAGAACATTAACAGACTTCACCAAGCCTTATGGAGACAAAATGCGAAAATATACCATGTTGGAAGAAGGAATTCTTCTGCCGTCGCTGTCCCGCTTCATCCTTGGCTGGGCAGATCTTCTGATGCCTCCAGAGATGGCTCGTCCCATTGGAATCCTTGCAGCTCATGCGGCAGCGGCAGTACAGGCACTCAGCAAACTGAACCTTTCCATTCATGAAAATGGGTTTGTACTCCTCCCACACCTTCGACCGCTTCTTGTGCTTGTACCTGAAAGGTGTGTGCACCCCCTGAATTGCCACATCCACCTTCATGCTATCACTGTTATCCTCCTCTTCCTCAAGCTCATCAGGATTCTCCACAACGCGCTGGATTTCAGGATGCTCCATAGCTGCACGCAGAAGAGGCGGATCTATCAGTAGGATAAGGTAGGGCAGCCGCCCTACCTAACCGGAGTGTTTTACCACTGCGCTGGGCGGGATGGTGGCGCGGGGCGTAGTGAGGCAGGACGGCGTGGCGCTCTGGCCGGCTAGCGACTAGGGAGAGGAAGGGAGAGGAAACAAGAGCGCGGGGCGGGGCGGGGCGGGCCGGGCGGTGTGGGGCGGCGCGGCGCTGTGGCCGGCTGGCGGCCGGGGTTGAGAAGGGAGAGGAAAAGGAGGTGTTTTTTTTTGGGTCCAAGAAGAAAAGGAATTGGCAGAGCGTGGAGCTCGACAAATTTTTCCGGGATTTGTTTTTAAAAATTGAAATGATTTTTGTGAAATTTATGTATAATTTATGTGAAACTTTAAACATGAACGATAAAATAAATATGTAGTTTAATTATGTAATATTTCAGTGAAATAAGTATGTAATATGTGTCTATATTTGTTTCTATTTATGAAGATATTTGTTTTAATATTTATAAAGTTAAGAAAGATGGCTTTGCGTGAAATAAATTATAACTCTATCGAATCCTTAACTTCCGATGCTCATGCTTGCTTCCGGCAAAGATGAGGACCGCACTAATTCTCTGTACCACCTAGCCCTTGCCCATTGTTATGGTCAAGCTTGTCGATTATGTATCGTTTCATACTCGAACTTCTTTTTTTGCAGCAGGTAAGTTAGTGATAAGTTGGAGTAGTATTAATAACGCTTCATTCTAGACATTTATGTCTTTGACTCGTAGAACAATAAAATTAGTACTCTCTATATTCGTTAATATAACCATTTATAAATGTGCCATTTGTCCAAAATTATAAGCACGCAAGTAGACTCCACATAGCTATCTACCGCTGCAGCAACATTTACCCTCATCTTTTCTCTTCCATCACATCTTTCCTCCCCGTGTTTTATCTCCCACCACCCCTTTCCACTTCTCCCATCCTAGGGCCGCGCCGCGCCCTCCGTCTACCCACCCTTAGCGCGTGTGATTGCTCTACCTCCCCACTGGCAGCGCTCTCCTCTCAGCTCACATTGGCCCGCGACAGCACCGCGCTTCCACCTGGCTCATCTCGGCACTACGATCTACTCCGCCGTCGTAGCCAATGTCGACCCCATTGCCTTCTCTAAAGGGATCCGCCGCTTATGGCCATAGAGAGGAAGGGGATGTGTCACCGCTGTCAGGGAGAGGAAGGACAGCTGTCATCACCACCGGTAGGGGCAAAAGGAGGCAGTACTGCTGACAGATGGCACACGGTTGAGATACGAGACATGGCACCTGGCGGTTTCATGACAAGGAACTTCATGAAGGTATCGATCTTGCACAGGATTCAAAAGGAGAACTCGATGATGAGGTCATATTTGCAAATACCAGATGAACAAAGTTCCTCTTTCTCAAACTTAACATCTACGTGGTCAGCATATACACCATGATATGTGTCAAGTAACCAATATGAGTAAATGGAACTTGATAAATGAAGAATAATTATCATCTGTACGACTAGGTTTATTGTATCAACATAAATTACAAGAATATAACTCTTGTTTACTTGAGCCTGTGCTATAAAACACAGTAGGCTAGTGAAGGATTTCTTGATCTTTCTCATCTTTTTGTTGTGCAATGTTTAGATCAAAAGGAAGCTGGACATCTAACCTAAAACGCTAGAGGTTTTGCGCTTTCTCATCATAGTCATCACCAACATTCTGTAAAGCTACTTCTTCCTGGTTTCCTTCAGCTTGTTCTGGTGGAAAAGTATTTAGATCGATCATGGAAGAAGCAAAGGGTGGAGGATCATAGGGAGGAGATGGTGGAAAAGTGTTCAGATCGATCATGTCATAAGCAAAAGGTGGAAGACCAGAGGGGACTAGGAGGATGACCACAGTGCAGACTCAGGAGTTTATATAGGTGTATCAAATATGTGTGCAGGAGCAGTTGCAAAGTTTCATTCAGTTTTGGTTGCTTCTGCCGCCTAGCAAAGTTGACCCAAAATTGCTTTTTAATATTGTTCTGGCTGGAGTAGTAACGCAACACATTTATGAGTAATATGGGTATTAATGGAGTTGGTGAGGGTAGTCTTGACATTTGCTTTGTTGCTTGTTTCCATCCCACTACGTTTGAAGTGCTTACTTTGCTGGACGGAGGGAGTAGCATGATTTTGTTTTGTTCCTTCAAAAAATAAATAAACTGAGACAGAGCAAGTATAATATAAGAGTTTCATGTTGAAATCTTAATACAAGGAAGGAGAATTAAAGTTGTACCACGAAAAAATGATGTCATGAGCCCAAAAAAAGATCGTTGCGTGACAGACACAAACACATACAACGACTACTCATTGATTGAGTAGGTTCAGATAGAAATGGTAAAATCGCCTGTGCCGTTGCTTTTCCATTCCATTTTGAAAAGGATGACATACTTACAAGAAAACAAGGAAAGCAAGAGCAACGGTAAGTAGATGGTTGCAGATTACAACGCGGAATCTAAAAAATCTACTATGTACTTACTTTGTTAAAGAATATAAGGATCTATGTGCTTTTCAATACATAATAAGTATGAAGCGAAAAAAACTATTATACCTCTACTTTTATGACACAATATATTCTCTTTCATCCAACTAATTTTACTTTTAAGGCTTTGTTCAGTAGCTGTGAAATATGATCTGTGAATTGTATTTATTCCTGGCTAGGATTTAGAGAATCCATGTGTATCATTTAACCATGTGTAAGTTTGAGTCCATATTTCATTTAATCTAATTGCTAAATTTTATATGCTCGGTTAAGGTAAGTAACAAATCCAAAGCTTCTTTAATCTTAGTTGTGTCATATTGTTCCCATCAGTTGATTTCATTTTGATATCCAGCGGGTGCGATTTTATTATATGCACAGCAGAGGTGAGAATGGGCGGTGTTGACTAGTTTTTAATCCAGGTTAATCCTAACGAATAGCCGTTTCAAGTTAAATCATATTTTAAAATGATGTTTGTTAATCTGACTCATTTCAAATCATTATGAGATTGTTCCATGCCTAACCATATGAGGCCTAAATATTTATATTGCTAGATAAGCTGAAGCTAATTCAAATATTTATATTTTTAAACGGAAGAAGCATTAGCTACTCAAGAATTACAATTAGATCCAAAGCACAAGGACTTATGTTAAAATTGTTACAATGTGCAGGTCCATTGCCCTTCTCCGTGACAACGTCGTGTGACAAAACCAACGCGTCTCTTATTCGTCGTCGTTCCCCTGACATAAAAAAGCTCGGCCCCTCGTACAATATTCCAAATTACACTTCCCTCCTTGATCTCCCGTCGCCGGCGCGCTCGCCGCTCTAGGGTTCCTGCCGCCGCCTCGGCAGCCCTGCTCCTCCTGCCCTGCTCTCGAGAACGGCGATGGCGACGGCGTCGTCTCCGGCGGCGGCGAAGGCAGGGGCAGGCGCCGGGGGCGGGAAGGACGACGACCTCGCCGATCTGGTGCGGCGCCTCGTGGACATCCTTGCGCGCTACGCCGATCGCCTCCCTTTCGACCTCGATCGCCAGGTCGGCGCTCGGATCTATGATCTCGCTTGGTTGCTTCGTTGCTTAGGATTCGCTAGTGTCCATGTGCCCATAGGTGGCACTTTATTTGGGAAAAGATCTCGCTTGGTTGCTTCGTTGCTTAGGATTCGCTAGTGTCCATGTGCCCATAGGTGGCACTTTATTTGGGAAAAGGTCAGGATTTTATCCGTTGTCTAGGTTTGGTATTGTTCTCATCTCTGGTTAGATTGTAGGTTCTTGTCATTTATGTTGCAGCAGCTTAGATTGATGCAAAGCGGCATAACATGGTGCTCAGTTCTAGCACTTGATCGCATGCTTTATTTGACTAACAGCAGCGAAGTGCTGCTGTTTTAGCCATGTGACAACGAGAAACAGTCTCATAGGGATTTCCATGAAAACTGTAGCCATCCTAACAATATCCATGATGCAAGTTTTATGTGATCTTTCTGATTTGCTTTTTATTTTAACAAACACCATTTTGATGATTGCTATGACTATATACGACGGTTTTGCTGGAAAAAGAAGAGATTGTAATGGATTCTGTAGCTTTGCAGAAATAAAGCCATCTTTGAGACGTTTATAATCTTTGTTTCAGTACCCTGTACTTATCATTAAATTATATGATACTCATTCTTCAGAAACTTCGCTCACTTACCACACTAGCTGCAATTGGGATCACACTTCTGTTTGCCTGGAAAATTTTGAGAGCTCCTCAAGAGCAACCTCAGAGGCCACGTAGGAGGGCTGCCACATTGATGAGCAACACAAGCAGTAGATCACAGCGAGGACCTGGTGCTTTGGCATCAACAGATGCTTGCACGTCATCAGCAGATTCAAGAGCACATGAAGCAATCAACCAGCTGTTCCACACAGCAAATGTATCGTTTATTATCATTTGATTAACACCTAAGTGATGTAGTTTTTTTAGCCAAGTCTGATAAGTTGCTCGCTTTTCCTACAGTTGACCCTTGAGCAGCTTGTAAGGCATAAGCTGAGTGAAGGAAGAAGGGTATTTTGCAAACTAGCAGTTTTCTTATTATTTTACATCAGAATTACAGAGTAATACTTCTGATGGATGCTCAATTTTAGGTCACTTGTCGATTACTTGGTGTGATTTTAGAGGAAACTACTCCAGAGGAGCTTCAGGTAGGAAGTAATGCTGCTGCTTTTTTTACTTCACCTTTGCTAATAAATTAAATGGATTGTTATGCCTTGTTGCAGAACAATGCCACAGTGAGACCTTCTGTGGTGGAGGTTCTACTGGAAATTGCAAAATTCTGCGACATATATTTGATGGAGTGTATACTCGATGATGAAAGTGGGGTAAGTCTAGAACGTGTCCTTATGTTCTTATATTATACATTAATCTACATTAATTTCAAATATTTTTTGTAAAATATTTTTGGAAGTGTATGTTGCAGCTTCTGTTTTTCTCTACTGTTTGAGTTTCATGGGGTTTTCAGCATCCTGTCATGAACTTGTACCATTCCTCAAGTACTCCAGACTTTGTATGTAAACTGTGCCCAACAAATTTGAATTGACATGATGCAGGAAAAAGTCTTAAATGCACTGAGTGAAGCTGGACTTTTTGCTGGAGGAGGCTTGATAAAGGACAAGGTTGCTAAAAATGACTTTTTGGAAATATAGATGATTCATTGGTATTGTACTATTGTATATAACCAGGATATTTTTAATGTAACTTCTAACATCATTTTGAAACCTGCAGGTTCTCTTCTGTAGTACAGAAAATGGCCGTACATCTTTTGTGCGGCAACTTGAACCCGATTGGCACATTGACACAAGTCCTGAAATTGTTCACCAGTTAGCGGTAAGCCCATAATCCATATGTTCAGTAATTTCTATATGCGATTGAAACTTTCTCAGAATAGGTTTTGATATGCTATTCTTGTATTTTGTAGAGGTTTATCAAATATCAACTGCACATTTCACCACAACTTCCAGAAAGAATAGCATCCAATGTTTTCAACTCTACGAGCTTGGAACAATATTTTGGAGGCCTGAATCAGAGATGATACAGGGTAGGACAGAGGGTGGAGTTACTTATATGCACATTAGTTTTTCTATGAACAACTGGCTGCCATACATGATGTTTTCCTAATTTCTGTACATGCAGGTCAAACCTCATCAAAGTCGTGCCGTAGTGAGAACTGAGAATATCATTGCATTTTTTTTCCTCTGTGAATGATGAACACCGTTTTTCCTGTATCTTGTGTCATGTACTATCCTTCTTGTGCGGTGCCCCATAAGCTATGGAAGGAGATAGCGTACGTGGTATAATTTATGCATCATGCAACATTGCCCATCTTCTGATGTTATGACTAGCGACGTATGTTACGCGGTGCCCCATAAGTGTCGGAAGGAGATGTTGATGTTATAACCGGTAACATTGTCAACCTGTTCCTCGCCATTTGTTCTGTCGAGACCATGAGTCCTAACTAGCATGAGGGAGTAACGATGATTTGATTGTAACATGACAAATCAGTATCCATTCAAATAAAAAAGGGTCATCACATTTTTACAATCAGGAAAAATGAGGTCTCATCTAATTCTCGTGCATAATCATCTTAATCTCTTCAGCTCTCAACATACCCAGCAAAATTTCAGGGCAAAATTGTTTGTCTACTTTAGTTGGGTTTCTCTTCTTGGCACTTTGCGCACGTACATGTGAAACCATAATCGGCAAGTGCCGCCTGCCTCTTTTCGTATGGAAGATCTTCATCAATGTAGGAGATAGTAATCTGGATTCATCGTTGTTAGCAAAGCATTTTTCTCTTGATACATGAACGAAATAATTTAACAAAAAAAGAGTACCTCATCATCCTTGCCGATAGGTTCAAGAGCAACTATCACCGCAAGACCATCCTTATCCTGCATTGGTAGTTTAACAGCAAAGAACTGGATTGTTGAGCAATTCGGTGGGAAGATGAATTACTCAACGAAAATGAACTCACCTCGTCTCTTTTAAATGCTTTAGCATTTGGACAGCATGAATGGTTCATGCAGCTCTGCAAAGGGAAGAAGGCGGTCCCTGACAGAATAAATATATTATCGACCAAACACAAAACGGCATATTTCAGCACTGGAAAAGGTGTAGTGCATACCCTCACAAGGAACCAAATAGTCTTCACCTAAAGCATCTAGGAATTGCCTTGTTACTTTCTCTGCTTCCTCCTAGGAGAGTGCAATACAGGTAAACAAACTATTGATACTTCAAATCAAAATATTATAAATCCGGGCAACAAACCTTTTCGCTATCTGGAAGATCATCAATGTATATAAAATAATCTTCAACTGGCGATGCAACAACTAAATCACTGCAACAAAGGAGATGCAATTATTGCGTGCCACTCGTTATAGAGAACATGATACCAAAAGCAGCAAAGATTTTGTCGCCATTGTAACCAAAGAAGAAAGAAGGAAAAGAAAACTCGGCATGCATGTAAATCAAGATGAACTAAAAAAAAGGATTCACTTACAGATTGTTCAGCTCAAACATACCAATTATGTGGCCATAGACATCCAGCGAAAACACTAGACATAGTCAAGGTGGTTTCAGCTTGCGTGATAAAGCAATGTTACGGAAACTTATATTAATCTGTCAAAAAAGTCTAATAACTATAGAAAGGATACATGGTGAGCACTCAGGATCAAAGATTGCATCCTTGAGAAGCTGCAGTGACTGCAAAACAGATTAGACATACTCAGCATAGCAGTTACAGTAAGTGTGATTCAATGAAGGACAGCAGATTAGGTTGACAATTATTCCAAAGTTGTCTATTTTCATCGCCAGTACAAGATTTTCAACTGATACATCAATAATAAAATCTCCAATGCAGTAGCCCAGAATATAATACCACCAGTACAATCTGGCCTATTATTTCATATACAAGGAAAAGATTTGCCAATGTAAGTACCGTAAATGCCACATCTCTTATTTGCTGCCTAAATGAATCTTCGTCTTTGGAATCAACATTCTCAGGCAAAGCAACACACTCCCACCATCTGCAAGCACAAGTTTTCCTTTTTCAAGAGTTTGTAGTGGACAAACATGATTTTAACTCACAAAGGCAACACCATAGATAAACATGATTTTAACTCACAAAGGCAACACCATAGATGTAACCCTTTAAGGGACAGGAAAGTGGTTGCGGATGCGAAGCTAGCTTTGTGGCCATTATATAGGGTAAATCCAGCATTAAAAATGGTGTCATATAGAACTTTTGTTCAGTGTACCCCCAAAAAAAAAGACAACAGTGGAGGAATAGTTGCATAGGCTCATTCCCTTTACCTCTTTTTGAATCCCATTGAGAACGGTTTCCAAGCTTCCATGAGAATTGAAAAGCTTGATTCATCTTTCTTGTTTTGAGATGCATGTTGCCTTTCGAGTTTTTTGTACCTCAGCATGGTGAAAGTGATAGCCTGAGATATAAAACAGTGTGCATGAGAATTAAAAGAAATGACTGAATTGCATCTAGGAGGAAAAATTAAACTGTATCTGATTGCGTATTCTATTTGTATTCTTGGTATTATTATTCACTGACATTACGAATGATCTCTTCATATACTAAAGAATGGACAATTGCAGGCTCAAGATTTTCTTACAGATAAACTTGTGCTTTTCACAAGTCAATGCGGTAGAAACTGGGAACCAAAGATGGACATTTGAATGTGATGTTTGGATGCACCAAGACTAAATACTTCACGCATATTTCTGTAACTTACCTTGGCAGCAACCAGGAAAATGTCATTGGTTCCTGAAATAAATAAAGTTACAATCAGATAGCAGATGAATAACTTGAATGAAAGGTGAAACCCATCATGAATCATTAGTTACTTTAGTACTCCCTCCTTCCCAAATTATAAGTCACTCTAGGACCTTCAAGTTTTCCCAAATTATAAGTCATTCTCACTTCCCAATACACATTTTTTTCTTTCCACTCTATCTCTCCTCTTTGTTTTCAGAACATCCCACTTTTTCCACTTTTTTTAATTCCCGTGCCCAGACCCATAACGGCTTATAAAATAGGACGGAGGGAGGTATCTTTAATCAATAATTCAACTTACTACTATAATCATACTTAGTGCAATCCATCTAAAAATGTTCACTTACGATTGGCGTGCTCTACAAATTTTTGAAGGGCAGATCGCCGCAACGGCTGGGTCTCGGATCCAGTGCACAACAAGGAATGATAAAATTCCCAATCGGAATCAGCACATGATTGGCTATACAAAATTGGTTAGAAAGGAATCAGCCACACTTTCTTTCAAGATTATTACATATTATATGAAATATCAAATAAATAGCAAATTATATATTTAATAGATGCATGTTTTTTATAAGGCAATTACGTCTGAAATGGTTATGAGAGAAGAAAAATAAATATTTCTCAACTTTTTGAAGATTCCGGGCCTATATAAATATCACTAGATAATATGCTATCAAAGAGTCATGGGTTAGTAAATCCAAATTATTAGGAACACAAACCTGCAGTAGAGTTCTCCCTCACATCCACCAGGGCAAGCAACAATTGACGGCAAAGCAAATTGATCAGTGAATGGCAGTGACATATCACCATCCATAAGTGACATTATGACCTCTTGTGGCACAGCATTAGCATTCCCATTCGTTGCACCAGAACAACTTGCACTTGAACCAACATCACTTCCATGGCAGTGCCTCTCAGAAGGGCCATCATTGCCAGTACCGATGCTTTGCAAATACAACCTTCGTCCAATCTGAAACTCTATAGAACCAATGAAGCGGAAACAATAGCTACACACCACACAGTCAATCTGCAACAAGGAAACAAATATAAACCTCAGATAAAAGTCAAAAAATGAAATTGATTATTTTTTGTCAGATTTAAAGAAGGATAACCTTATTAAGACTGTGCTGAGCACCGACCAGTATTTGATCCTTCAGAACAAGATCCTCTTCGTCAAAATCCTTATTGGCACACACACCTACAAGACTCAGTAGGTTTACATATACCAGCTTTTAATTTGAGCCCATTTTACACAACATAAGCATCCAGGACTCCTCGCCAATTGTCCAGCAAGATAAGCATGCAGTAGCCATTACCTTTCCCATGCTTGCAGCTGTTTGTCACTCTTATATCATGTTTATTAGACTCTATGAGTTCATCGTAGTATTCCTGAAAACACAAAAGCAGCAGCCCGGGTTAGGAGAGAAACCTGCAACAGGAACAAATACTACAAGACCGCGGCTTCCTCACTAGGGTTGGATAAGACCACCGAGATCACCACCCATTTGATGCACTCTCGAGGCCAAATTTCATCGCACCAATGCCCCCAAATACTAAATATTTACACTCGCTCAATCAAACTAACAACGGCCGCGACATGAGAATGTTCAAAAGGAATTGTCAAGCAAACAAATGAGGACTGGAAGGAAGTGAGTGCCTTGGCGGATTGGAAAGGAGGCGTGGCGAGGAGCTCGGCGATCTGGGGGGCGAACTCCCTGTCCAGATCGCACGGGCTGACGCTGCTCCGGCCCATTCCGTCCGGCGTCGACCAGAGCTTCTCGAGGTGGGCTCGTCAGTCGCTGGCCGCAGCCGCCGCCGCCGCCGCCGCTTGGCTCCTGTGGGTTTAGGGGGGGGGGGCCGGGTTCCGATGTGCCGACCGACCTCAAGCCTCTCGAGCGAAGCGAGGAGACGCAAGTGGGCCCTGCTCATACCGGGCTGAAATGGTATGCTTCAGCCGGCCCATTTAGCCCGGCTGACCGGCTATACATATCGCCCTGTATAATCAAAGCCTTGTTTGGTACGGATTTTTAAAAATAGTTTCTTTAGAAAACAACTTCTCAAAAAAAATATCTTTTCTAGGAAAATAGATTCTTTACGAGAAACATTTTTCAAAACGTCTGGCAAAACATATTTTATTATAGTCTCAATGTATAAATAAGTTTAGAATGTATGAGAAGTAACATTTTCAGTGTTTTTAAGCTTTTAATACAAATTAGAGAAATATTTCTCAGAGAGAAAATATAGAAGCATTTTTCATAGAACCGTTTGATAGGTTAATTGTAGAATTCGGAGCAAAGGCACTTTGAAAATACATACCAAATGAGGCCTTAAGTTGTTGTTGGCGCGCATAGCAAAGAGATGGAGGTTATCAGTGGGTGGACTCAACGCAGATACAGCCTGCGCCCAACTTGTTGATCATAAAGGATAATCAACCTCTGACCCCAACCACTTCCAATTATACGGAACTCGTCTACTCTCTGATGATTGACTAAACTAACAATGCCATGCTCATGAAATATCCAAAGGGATCAATCAGTTGCATCAAATCGAACCACTAGCCGGTGTATCTACTGGTCAAATACAGAAATGCAAATGGCGCATATGATACGAGCGGTTACCTCGTCGTCATCCACGATCAAGTCATCCCAATCCGGCCGCCGTGCATCTCCATATATTCGCAGGCCAGCTGCATCATTTGTTTGAGTTGTGGTAGTCTTCTTCGCCAGCAACTTGCAGAAACCTCTCCGGCTCCTCTGCGACCCCTTCCGTATCCCCGTGCAAGAATGTCTCCGCTAGC
>BCLH01002611.1:9898-34351 GCA_001602315.1 Zoysia pacifica
TTTTTTCTTTCCACCAGGCAGGCAATTCTACCCTGTTCAACTGGATAAAAGTTCATATTGATAATGTCCTTTTCAATATCATTGATTTTATTGTAAGGAATTGTTTGTCAAAATGGGCTTTTCCTGAAAATACAGCTGTACCGAATATTACCTTGTTGCAAACATTTTAATATTGGATAGTAGTCTTAGATTGGCGGTGTAGGTCCTTGTTACACTTACACAATACAAGTAGCTGGCATTCAAGAAATCTCTGTGTTCATCAGCTAATGTTCAAGTGATGCTGAAGACTTGCTATCATTTATACTTGAAATATGCAAATCCTATCCCCTAGTCGAAGCTTCCATAGTTATCTCCTCACTGAGAGGTGCAAGGAGGCTTATGTTTCTTGTGTTTCAAACATTTCTGGTGTGATGATTCTTTCAAAATAAGGGGTAAAACTTGCAACTGCAATTTAGTATCTGATGTGTTGAAGAAACTAAATACAGTGTGTAGGAATTGGGATGTTAGGCTTGTGGGAACTGATAGTCCAGTTCACACTTAGACTAGTTTACAACTCTACTAGGATATAGTAGAAAAGTTCAAACCATATGAATTTCCATCGCTGCAGATTCCGATATTACAGGAAAGTATTCTTTGATGCCACTTCCATTTTCTTTTGATATTTGTCCTCTCTTATGTTGTCATCGTTACCTTGCAACTACCAGCCAAGCTACACCCGGGAAAGTTTCTTTAGCAATTCACAATTGTCACAGGACACTGAGCTTATATGGGAACGTTGAAGGGGGTATTTTCACAGTTATCAGCAGCTTTCAAACTCTAGATTGAGCTGATTTTAGGTTATTGTAGTACCATGATTCTTGCAATCTTCCACGAGTGGAATCCCTGCAGTAGAGAAAATGTAATGTAATTTTTTAATTGTATAACCATTTTATAAGAATCAGTTCATTCCAAGAAAAGTATATGATTTAGAAGAATTCCAACGGGACTAAAACCAAATAAATCTAGCGATTTACTACTGTTTTACATAATCAGAAACTTTACTTATTTCAAATCAGCTCCTTGCCCTGTCACTATCAGTGATCCACTGGTTCAGTACTGCTGATCCACTGGCCCTGGTTCAAGAAAATGGAGCAGATCGATGGCAATTCTGCTTCTCCTGCATCCTCAAAGCTGCTTGTGACCAGCGACGATGACAAGACGAGACAACAGCAACAGCACAACAGCAAAAGGTGACTTACATTTACATTGTTGCTATGACTTGGAGATCTACTGGTAGAGCTAATGTTTCTCACTACAGGTATTCTGCTTCCACTGCTTCCCCGCCCACTGTGGTCGGTGCCTCCAGAGGGGACCCTTTCTCAATTACAAGATGGAAGAGGATTCTTCTGAAGATTTGGGGTACTGCATTGGCAGGTGAAGCTCCTCAAAATGTTGACCCCAAGGTAGTATAAATTTGCTGCTGGTACTACATTATTTTGATGCTGTCCTGATCATTTCACACAAACCTTTGCATCTTGCCAGGTCATTATGCTGATTGCCAGAGAAGTTCAAGTGACCTGCCATCATGGTATTCAGGTAACTAGGTACATTCATTTGAGAGATGCATTTTTCTCCTATCAAGCAGCACTTGTCAAGTGAATAATTGCATTTTGACCAATCAGGTGGCAATTGTGGTGGGAGGGCGGAATATTCTGCGGTGACAATTGGGTAGCTGCGACAGGCACGGATAGAGCTTCAACTTACCCAATTGGGTAATCTCCTGTCAGTGCTATTCTTCATTCTTGATATGTTGTCATGTGCTTGTTTCTCTTACTTCTTCACCTTAATGGGAATTATATTTATGAGCAAGCAATACTGCCATTTGTTTGTGTCCTTTTAGACAAAATACAAGCATGGTCATGCATGTAGTTTCCCAATTTCCAGTTTACTTTGTAAAGTCACCTATGTTTATGCCTGCAAGTGTTGACCATAAAGGACCTGTTTATTGGTTGGACAGGACAACACACAACAGATTGGATAACCCATTTGATGGACAACAGGAAGTAACATTTATGTGCTTTGTGCACATGCCACTTCAATATTTGTATCACTACATTCATTCTTGCAGTCGATCAAATGGCCCAATGAAGTGAGTACTTCTTGGGATCGAAATGATATGTTTTCTTTTGTCTCAGTTGTCATTACTCATTAGTTTATTGGGATAGATCATTGCTGGTTTTCATAGGATTCTCAGGTCAAGCAGATGAGGGATGATGCAATGATCTTATTATGATTTCAGCTATGTTTTCCAATCTGGTCATTGCAGGCTCTCAGCTGCGCCATGAGTTTTAAACTATATCTGCACTTGCATCGCTGTTCATGCCTTTTTTTAATAGCTAGACAGTCCCCCAATTGCAAGTAGGCTTGTTGCTTATTTAGAGCAGTATCAGGTTCAGCCTACTTGCATTCATTTGAGGTAGCTCATCAGGAGCAAACTACAATGTTGAATTTTGTCATGTCAGCATCCATCTTCTCATTGCGGATAACATCAGAATTAGTTGCTTGATTCGCCACCTTGCGGTTCAATAAGCATTTATACTTTTCTATCTTTATTTACTTAATTGGCACCAAATGAGCTTAGTGTTCATATGATTTACTCATTGATATTGTATTTTAGCTACATAAGTTCCTTTCTTAGCTGTTATTATTTATCCTATGCCAACTTTCCTTCTATATTGTTCAAGAGCTTGCAATAAACTGCTATTTCTGTCCCAAATGTATATGCTGACTCCTGTTTGTTAAACTTCCTTTTTAGAATGATGGCTTCAGTGATGAATTCAATACTGCTTCAAGCATCACATGAAACGATAGATATGGAGGCATGAGTCCAGACTGCATTGACAATGCAAGAAGTTGCAAAACCATACATCAGATGCAGAGCTATACGTCATCTTGAAAAAGGAAGAGTTGTAATCTTTGGTGGGATTGGTGCAGGCATAGGAAATCCACTTTTCACAACAGATACAGCAGCTGCCTTGAGAGCTTCCGAAAGTATGCCATCTAATTCTCTCCCCATCTTGCTAATTGCTATTCATTTTCATGGCTTATAATGGACTTGCACTTATAAATTCCCATTGCCAAAGCTTTAATTGTGTTTCTACTTTACCTTATAAAGAGAAGATATCTAACTCTATTTACTTGTGAACCAGTCAATGCAGATGTTGTCCTTAAAAGGTACTGTTAGTGATGATGAATATGGTTGTTCTCCTAGGACCAATAGTAACACACCATTTGAGCATATCTCGTTTAGGGAGCTAGCATTAAGAGGATTTAGCAGAATTGATCTGACAACAATTACATGCTGCGAGGAAAACAATATTCCGGGTTAGTCTCTTGGCAAATTATTTACAAAGTTGTCTTTCTGCAGCTTAGCCATGATGATATTTATGGTGTGTTGCTTCACAGTTGTCATCTTTAACATGTTGGAGCCTGGTAACATCTCCAGAGCTATTTGTGGAGATCAAATAGGTACCCTAGTTGATCAGTCAGGAAGGATTTCGTAAATCATGAGGATTATCAGTGTCAGATCTTCTGGACATGCAAATAGTGTCGGGGCTTCGTTCATGTTAATTGCATGCATGGATTTTCCCGAGCAGGATAAGGGGAGCACTTTCATCAGAAAGAAGCTTACCTTGACTTTCCTTGGGGTGCTTTTATGTAATATGTTATGGCGGCAATTATCATTGTTGAGAAAAAAGCGCTTACGTCGTATGTTGTAAGGTCTGTCTGTATTGTGAATTTGTGATCTGGAGATTAGTTGAAGGTCTTGGGCTTGTGTAAAGTGATTCATGGGGTGCCCAGATCAGAATGTAGGGGTGTACCTCGTAAAGCTGTTTGAGCTTAGTGTTGTATTCGAAATAAGTTCAACTCTTTCTTGTGTTAGCGCTCCCTACATATAATTACGGAATACCACTATTTTTTTTTCGTGACGTATCACTAAGTAGATGCTCTAGTGTATTGTAAATACAGTTTTTAGACCCCTAATACACTGTCAGACTCTGGGGTTTGGGCAGCCAACGAAGTGGGCCTTCTGGAAAATGATTTGGCAATGGTGATTTTATTTCTTCAGGTAAGCCTTGGCCGCGTCCTGGGGATGGAGACTGATGGTATCTTAGCAACTGAAGATCTATGTTCGTCATGGCGCATACAAATGCAATACAAGAATACTAAAAATGAACTGTAGTTTGGATATTTTCTTGCCACTTGAAAGACCTATACAATGTTAGTCGGTTCTTGTCATCTGCACCATTTCTTTCTTGATGACTACTTGCAGTTGCAGGCACAATACACTAGCTAATTGCCTAATTCACACAGGAAGACTGCAGCAGCTTTATCCTACTTGAACTGCTTCGAATACATAAGTTTTGCTGTTTCTGAAGCTGGCGTGGAGAGGAGGCGCGCAGGCAGGCAGTAGAGCCTGCACGGTGCTTACAACATGCAACGCATTCACTAGCCTCATCTCTGCGTACTTCCATGCTCTTGTAGGCTTGTAGCCACTTTGCGATCAACTGCGAAGTTTTCTGATTGCAATCAACAGGCCCAATCCTGCATGTATGTGGCCCTGGCCGACTACATGATCGGCCAGAACTGAATGTAGCTCAGCCAAGCAGTTGTTTCTCCTGCTTTCCCTGAAGCCTCCGCGATGGTGATCCCATTTGTTCCATTGGAGGAGGGTGAAGAAGCGGCCAAACCGAGAGCTGGAGACTTGGGACAGAGGAAGAAGCTCCTGGACCCCAATTCCATGATATTCTCACTTGGGTCCAAATCTGTGGAACAAAAAAAGAATTGAGAAAATCGAACTTTGTACATTATCTATGGTGGAATTTTAGACAAAATTGTTAGCTTAATGGTCGCAGCTAATTGGTGAAGCTATGTGTTGATTAGCTCTAGTTCCTTATGTGTGGAAACATGATCGGGACGAACTTGGCAAAAGATCAAACCGAAATCAGAGATGGTGATGCAAGGAACCAAGGAAACGTACTCTCCAAGCTGAACTGTGAGTAGTGAAGACCGAAGGCGGCCGAGTCGGCGGACGGCAGCAGCGGCCGTCGACCTTCCTTGACGTAGAGCCCCACGGCGGCCGCCGCCAGGTCCGACACGCGCCACTCCGCGGACGCCATGACGTGCAGCGGCCACATGCTGCGCTGCACCGACACGCTGACCAGCACCTTGCTCGGCGTCCTCCGTGTCCCCTTCTCGCCGTCCGGGGAACCGGACCGCGAGCTCGCCGCGCCCCTCATGCCGGCCAGCAGGTCCCGCTGCGTCTTGGGCCTCTGCTTCGGCAGCAGCAGCTGCCCCGCCCTGCGCCCGTGGAACGACGCCGACCGCTGCCACGCGCCTTCCGCCGTCTCTTGCCTCTGCCTGCCGCCGGCACCGGAGCAGCCCTTCTCGCCTCGCGGAGGAGCCAGAGGAGGCATATTCCGTGTGTCTTCGCAGTAGAGCTCTAAACGCCAAGGAGTGCACCCGACGGCGCGCGTGTCACGGAACTCGGTGGCGGCCGGACGACGACGGCGTGCGCGCAACGCACAGCATGCTGCGGGCTGCAACAGCTCCTACGGCAGCCACGCAAGAGCGCAAGGCAATGTTATCGAGCATATATAAACCAAGCATTTAGCACATCAATATATAATCACGTCAGCTTCGGACCAACTCCACTATCGGCGAGCCGCCGCCCTTAATCCTGGAATCTTTTACACATTTTTCATGGAACCAGCGCCAGCACCAGGCATGTGTATCATTCGGCTGGGACTGGGGAACCACCAATCGACCTCTGGATAGGACGGGCGATGGGTGCCGCCGCGTTGAACACGCCCGCGAAAGACCACGGATGGCGACCAGTGAACTCCAATCACACGACCTGTCCACTCCCGCAATATTCTGCTTCGCTAATCAACATGTCGTCGTTAATCATATGCCGTGTGCAGTGCGGAGTGGGCGATTGGGATCGGATCGGCAGGAAAGGAACGGATTGAGAAGTGGCTGGCTAGTTGCAGACGTTCCTGGAAGTTGAAGCGAAAGGGGTCTGGGCGCGGTGGAGCTCGCAACTGGGGGCGGGCGGCCTGCCGCCGGCGCTTGCCTCGCTCGCTTGATTGCCACGCCGCCGAAGACGACAGCGCCGACCAAATAATGCACTGCACGCATGACGCATCGCCTTGCCTTGCCACTCCATGTCTCACGTGCGGTCCGGTCCGGGCCGTTACTGATTTTTTTAGAGGGTGGAGCCGTGGAGTCAATCTGGAGGGTACCACTGCAGTGGACCACCGTCGCCTGCATCTTGTGTTCTTGCTAATACCTGAGCCGAGATGGCCGGCCAGCTGCTCGACCGATACGTCGCTAGGTTCCTGCTGATCGCTGAGCAAGATGAGGCGTATCTTCTTCGACATCTCCTACCGCCTCGGCCATCTCTTTCTTGCCTTGTTACTTCGCAGTGCCCATGCCTATACTCCCCTTACCCGCCGTCGGCGAGCACTTTGCTTCCGAAAAAGTTACAGAGCATAATGCTGGTGAAGCCGTGGAAGGTTATGGCGACAAAAGTATTGCCTTGTCGCCATAACCTATTAATCTGCTGACGTTCTAGTTGAGCAGGGCGAACACACACCCGATGGTTGAATCTGTGACATAATAACACCTTCCAGTGCTTCTTGCTGTGACCAACTGCATCACGGAATTCCACTAGCAAAGAGTTGCAATATGTATAATGTGGCGTGTAGAACTCGAAAGATGATCATGGCTGGAAACCTGGGTTAAGTCCCATTAAGACTTTAAGCCCGAAGTGTCCTCCATTTTATTAGACCAGTACTCGATCATGTACTGTATAAATATGTATCAATCAATGAGTGAGTGACCAGAAGGATCCCATCACATTATGTCTCATACTATCTCCATAATTCTAATCTCAATGTGACAAAAAAAAATCTGATCCTGATTAAGCCAGAAATAACATACACCGCACGGGGTATTATGTACCTACCGCGCATGTGATGTGGGACGAATTTCCCCAAATGAACCATCGCCTCTCAACTGGCCCAGTAGCCTGCTGGTGGGTCAGGTTCATGTGTCAAGCCCAGTAATGTCAAACGGGCCATACTCCATAGACTGGTTTGAAATACGGAAAATTTGACCCGGCCCAAATATGATATGGCCCAAATAATTTCGCGCCCAGACCAAGCCGACTCGGGGCTACGGTCGGTGCTTGGGCTAAGTGGGCAGCCTCATGGACGGCACGTGCATAGCTCAATTAGCATTTGTTAAATATATATTTAGTTTACATATAATCAAATAATGTTATGTGGTGTATTGGTAGGTTTGTGTTTTAATAATTTCTTTAGATTATGAGTTCAATTCTCACTTATCTCACCTATTTTGCAATACTTAATACTGAAGTATACCAAATGAGATGTTTTGCTTAACAGGTGGGTCTGACATGATTAACCATTTTGTGACGGGCCATAAGTCGATGATTGAACCTGTGAGCTACTCCAGGACAGGCTATTAGACACGACGTGCTCGGTCGGTCTCAAATTTAGCAGGCCAGACCATCTGTAACGTCGCGCGTCCAAAGTTCGCGTACCCCTCAGCTCTTATGTGGAGCGAGTTCGTGCATTTATGCATAGCATCTCTCTTGCGTTTTCAGCCTCATTTCATGTAAAAAAAGTTCCTCCGAAGATACTATATTTAAAACAACAAGGATAATAAATTAACCTTCATCTCTCTAAACAACCAAAGTGAGACTAATATCACCTCTCCACTTCACTTCAATTATAGATCATTAAAACTCAAACCACACCCTACAACTATAACTACAGCCTTGAGCTGAGGTGTTACAATCACCTCTCTTAAGAGCTGACATCCTCGGCAACATACTATATATTTTAACGACAGCGGACATCCGTAATCCCCTCTCAGTGTAGAGCTCTACCGTGAGACTAACACACACGCACGAGCACATACAACGAAACGTTCGCTCTGATACCACTGTAACACCTCGTGTCCAAAGTTCGCTTACCGTCCAACTCCGATACCACAGCCGACGCTCCACATGGAAGCTGGGCGGCGAACTTTGGACGTGGGATGTTACTCTATCCGACCCGTTTGGTCATCGCTAGTCAAGCATAGGATGTACTATCCCCATAAACTTTCATATTTTTTAACCACATTTTCAATAACTTAGGCCTCTTGTGAGGCTGACATGGGCAGCAATTGAGAATAAATATTGACACCGTTGACTTCTAATATTAACTTTGACTATTTGTTTTATTCAAAAAATATTTAAATGTGTAAAATTTTATTATTATTTGAATTATCATTAGTAGAATTTAAATCACAACTATTTGTTTGGAGGATACCACTATCTTATTTTGGTGAAGGGCTTGATATCCTCACGTTTTTGTTTCGGATGAACCTGTACCAGTAATTTCATGCGCATGTGCTTGACTTGACCGAGTGCCGATCCGGTCCGTTTTATACACACCTGTACTATTTTGGCATCTTTGTTTTGACAGAAATGGGATCAGCTGGACCATGCATGGCACTTGTTCCAGGGCATTTCACCACAGTCCACAAAACCTTCCATGAGCATCTGCTAATGAGCCCACCTGGATCATCTCGCGCGCCCAGCCGCACGTACTGTAGAGACGCGTACACTCGCCGTTCACTCGTCCAGGCCGGCGGCGGCGGGGACCCTGGGCTCCCGGCGCATTGGGCACCACCACCTCAGTCAAGTGGTCACCTGAGCACATCGTAACACATGGCAAGCATGCATGCTTCCGTTTCGTCCTCCGCCGCCCATTAGACGTGTGATCCTCCGCCGCTGCATGTCGTGGTGGTGTTCTTCTCACGGCCAGTTGACAGCGGACGCATGGTCCAAGGAGGCAAGGACCCCAAGCTGTGTACCAATCGGCTGGCCCCAGACCTGCTGCTACCAGCGGACGAGGGCTTAAGGAGGAGGATCATTCGTCAATATGCATCAACGATACGGAATTTTTTATCAACGACTAAATTGTTCTTTTCATGAATTTTTTTTTTCTTTTCATGAAGTTACCTAACGGTGAATGCTTTCTATGAAAGCGTCCGTCTTCGTGCTTAATCTCTTCTCTTCGCTTCACCTTAATTCGCCCGAGCTGGCGCTGTGTGCGTGCATACATGGCTTGGACTCCGGAGCATTTGCCTTGCTGATCGATCATTTCTCTACGAAAACACTAACCAACCCGCCAAGCTATAGGAGGCCCGAACCAGGAGGGTTCTTGCAAGTTGGGGGCCGTCAGCCTGCCAACCACAAACTAGCCAACATCTGTACACTTCACGGCCGAGTCCCTTCGCTCTTTTCCCTCCTTTTTCCGCCACGATTGCTCTCATCTTTCGGTGCAAATACTCTGGAAATTTGAGTGGGTACTACGACGCAAGAGTACTCCATCCAGGACTCTGGAAATACTCTGGAAATTTGAGTGGGTACTACGGTGCAAATACTCTGGAAACACTCACCGGGATCAGACCGGGCTCCACAGGACGATATGTCAACACCAGGGCCGGCGGAGCAACTTGTGTACTGAACGTACGTAACGTAGCGGAGGAGTTTGGACGGCCACGTACGGTGCCGGATCGGGTCCCGTCGTGAACAGAACAGAGGCCCGTGCGCGCCGCTGGGACGGCAGCGACGGCCGCTGCGTGGTTGGTGGGTCGGTGACGGCGGTCTACACGAGCGCGCCACGTCTCGCCGCGGTGCCCAGACGTGCGTGCGCGGGCACGGGAGGACGGGGGCACAACTGGGCAAGCGCGCGCGCGCCTCGGCAACAACCGGCTGCCGCCTCCGACGCTGCTGCGGGAATCGCATCGCGTTTCCGGCAGCTCACGCGAGTGCTGGTAACGACCGAGCTTTTGCGCCGTAATTCCCCCCTGGAATCCTCGTTCGTCCGGGATCTCGGAGCGCGGCGGCGACCGCAGCCTCTCGTCGGTCTTTCGGTCGGGTTCCCATAACGATGCGGTCGGTCCGATGCGTTCGCATCGCATGCGCGGATGCGCCCGGCGAGGTCGCTTGACTAGACTCCAAGTCCACGTGATTCGATTTCTCTTCGTTATCAATGCCCGGCCGGACCTGTCCTCGTCGTTCCGTAGCGACGGGAACGCGAGTACACGGTACTGAAAGAAGCGCTTGCGGACGAGCTCAGTGGTGGCCTGGTGGGAGGGACGGTGAGATAGGGACATGGCGCGTACGTGTACCTCTAGATGACAACGAGTCGTGAAGTCCAACAGAAAAAGGACTTGACTAATGACTAGAACCCAACGGTCCTTGAGCTCCATGTGGGCGGCGAGAGCTGGGATGGAGCGGTGGGGACAAGGAGTGACGGAGATGGCCATGTGAGACATGTGAGAAAAGACCACGAAACAGTCCTTGACGTACTGTGTCTCAAATTATTATGACTAGCATATGACTCTTCCTCATTTATACTAGTATTAGTAGCATCTTTGATGAAGTATGTCAACATAGCGTGGATTTAGATACATAGAAAATATTGTATACTTGTATTATATAGCCATAATGACTAGTAAAATTGAGACGGGAGTGCGTAGCGTTCTTCGTATTAGTCAAATGAAGTGCTCATGGTTGGAAGGGTATCTCAATGAAAATAGCGTGCCATCATTATTCAATCCTGAACATGAAAACATGGCAAAAGCAGGCTTTCGTCGAAAGCGTGTCCTAAACTATGCTTAGATTTCCGATTATCCTTACATTTTCATTTTCTATATTTTGACAACGACTTATTCATGTTACATCATTTTTCTTAAACCATATCAACAGCTGTTCTTGCGCTTTACGCGCTTGTGTAAATACTCTTTTCTGCTTATATTATAATGCAGGAAAATTTCGGATCTTTAGAAAAAAAATTAAACCATATCAAATAGAGTATGAACTGAAGCTAGAAATAACACTCCACAGCAAGCAATTCACACAGGATCACCAGAACTATCATCCTCCCCTGTAATGATTGCCTCACATTCTCCAAATGGGTAGTATGCAAAAAATTATATTTTCTCGCATCCAATTCTCTATCTTTTCCATCACTTCCCTATATATGCCTTGCCCCTAGCTGTTTTAATTTAAGATAACATCGATGACGAAGCAAAATCTGAGCCTGTAAAATTGCGTACAAGCATCCATGAAATTCCGCACTATGACCGGCTTAGATGGAACACTACATAAACAAATCATGCGAATGTAATTTCTTTGCTTACAAACATATCAATATGCCATTCCTTCTTTTCTTTTTTCCTCCAAAACATGATAGAACAACCTTTGCCTACCACGGTCCCTTCTCGCAGACCATTCAATATCCTGTTGTTATATTGCTAATCGAGAGTCTATAACTGAATATTTGTTTTGAATCTTATGCTTGTTGGATTTAAGATCTTTAAACTCAAATAAGATATACTTTTAACTTTTTTAGTATTTGAACCCCAAATAAAAAATTAATTTACAAACCATCGGACTAGACTAACTACAGAGTGGACTGGTGGCTTAAGATGATTTAAAAGCCAACATAACGCAAAGAAATTCGTAATCTAAACAGAAAAAGGAAACAAAAGAAAATCAAAGGATACAAAAAACTAGCATAGTAGGACACGCTTGCGGTGAAGCTGCGAGCTAGTAGTAATATCTAGTACTATCAAACACATGGGCAAAAATGAGAGCACACTATTTCTACATTAGTGTGCTTACTCGTATCTTTGCTTTTGTCCTTGCCTCTTGGCCGAGTCACTAAAGTGACTTCCGAGTGAGCACTGCAGCCACCTTCGTGTTCCATCATCGGTTCTTCCATTACTAAAAACGTGCGGATCTCCTTACAGATATCCCTCGCCTGCTTGCCACCATTCGTTACTGGTGTCTCGAAAACTTCCTTAGTCGCCGTGGGAGGCTGGGAGTAATACTGGTGCTTATACCGTAGTGAAGTCACTGTTCAACAATCACTGTTCCTTAGCCGCCATCTATTTCTGTCAACAATCACTGCTCAACGGTCCCTTGTCGCTCGGCCAACACGACTCAAATTGGATACCGTCCCCTGAGGCCCCGTTTGCATCAAAGGAAATTCAAAGAAATTTCAAAGGAATCCATTCCATAGGAATGTTTCCTATATTTGATGTTTGGAATGGAGGAATGATGGATTCTTTTCCTAAGGAATGGTGAGAGCTCCTTCACAAAACAAAGGAAAGAAAAAATGAGGTTGGAGCTAAAGGAATTTTTCTTTTGCTTTTTCACCGTGGAGACTACAACGGCTAGCATGCAAGCACTTAGTGTACAGAGGATATTATATTTATTAACTAAAAGTAATTAAGGAAGAAATGACCAATTTAAAAGTGCTAAGAGATTTATAAAATGATTGTATTTTATTATTATTATTATTAATGGAGAAAGAAATTAGCAATTAAAAGTGCTATGAGATTCATAAACTACTTAAATTATTATTATTATTATCTCAATACATTGTAGTTCCTATATTTATATTCATTCATTCCAAACATTTATCATTAGAATTACAGTAATTTATTTAATTGATCTAAATTTGGTTTTGATATATATTTATCATTTCTATTTTTGTTTCCTGTGTTACAAGTTCTTTTATTTCAAACACTATAAGATTTGCATTTCTGTGTTTTTGAATCCTGTGTTTTTTTTTTAATTTTTTAATTTTTGTGTTTTTTTGGATTTTACGTTTTTTTTTTCTGTTTTTTCTTTCCTTCGCTCCAAACGGGCCTGAAACGGGCACACGCGTGCCTCTCTCGCGTTGACAAGATTTAAAAAAATCCCACACTGGCACAGTGCGCACGTTTTTGTGGGGATAGTCTTCCGGTTATTCCAAGAAGCCACGGCGAAAGAGGGAGGCCGGGCGCCGGAAACCGCCGAGCCAAGGCAAAGGCAGAGCCAGGGGGAATGCACTGCACCTTCCGTTGGATTCCAGTGCGGGCGTTTGGTCTTGGGGTTGGTTGGTGAAGTTGCGGAGATTTGTTTTGCCGCTGACCCGACCAACCCGACTCCGAGGCTCCGAGCATCCATCCCCACCGAGCGAGCCACCAACCCCCGAAGCACCGGACGCCACACCAATCCGTGCCACCTATATATCGCATCCCACTGTCCCGCACCCTCCTCAGCTTCTCGCTCTGAAGCTTCACCAAACTTACCGAGTTACCCGGGCACGGTTCGGCGTTCCTCTTGTACCAAACGCAGCACGAAGCAAAGAGAACAGAAGAGAGGTAGCTAGCTGAGCTGAGATAACTGGTTTTGCCATGGCTACGGCGAGTTTGATCAAGGCGCCCGTCGGCCAGAATCCGAGGCTCGCGTCCCACGCCCCGGGGAGAGCCAGCGGCGTGGTCAGGTGCTCGTTGCAAGGTGCGGTGGTCGGCGGCCGGACGGAGTGGCAGAGCAGCTGCGCGGTGCTTTCAAGCAAGGTGGCCGCGCTCGGTTCGCACTCCGTCAACGGGCAGGTCGCCCCAGCTCCGGGGCCGGCGCAGAACGGGTCGGTGCTGGACCTGGTCCCGGTGAGCAGCATCAACGGCGCCGTGGCAAAGAACCTGCCGCAGCCGCTGCGCATCTCGGACCTGTCCCCCGCGCCGATGCACGGGTCGCAGCTCCGCGTGGCGTACCAGGGCGTGCCGGGTGCGTACAGCGAGAAGGCGGCCGGGAAGGCGTACCCGGGGTGCGACGCGATCCCCTGCGACCAGTTCGAGGTGGCGTTCCAGGCCGTGGAGCTGTGGATCGCGGACCGCGCCGTGCTGCCAGTGGAGAACTCGCTGGGCGGGAGCATCCACCGCAACTACGACCTGCTGCTGCGCCACCGGCTCCACATCGTCGGCGAGGTGCAGCTCCCCGTGCACCACTGCCTGCTCGCGCTGCCCGGGGTGCGGAAGGAGTGCCTCACCCGCGTGATCAGCCACCCGCAGGCGCTGGCGCAGTGCGAGCACACGCTCACCAAGATGGGGCTCAACGTCGTCCGCGAGGCCTTCGACGACACGGCCGGCGCCGCCGAGTACGTGGCCGCGAACGGGCTCCGCGACACCGCCGCCATTGCGTCGTCCCGCGCCGCCGAGCTGTACGGGATGGAGGTGCTCGCGGACGGCATCCAGGACGACTCCGGCAACGTGACGCGGTTCGTGATGCTGGCGCGCGAGCCCATCGTGCCGCGCACCGACCGCCCGTTCAAGACCAGCATCGTGTTCGCGCACGACAAGGAAGGGACCTCCGTGCTGTTCAAGGTGCTCTCCGCCTTCGCCTTCCGCGACATCAGCCTCACCAAGATCGAGAGCCGCCCGCACCGCCACTGCCCCATCCGCCTCGTCGACGACGCCAACGTCGGCACCGCCAAGCACTTCGAGTACATGTTCTACGTCGACTTCCAGGCCTCCCTCGCCGAGCCCCGCGCGCAGAACGCGCTGGCCGAGGTCCAGGAGTACACGTCCTTCTTGCGGGTGCTCGGGAGCTACCCAATGGACATGACCCCCATGACCTCCGGATCATCCTCCACCATTAGCTCGTCCGATTCCTCTTCGTGATTGCTCCTAGAGCTGCGAGGAAAATCATTCCTCGAGTAGAGACGCTGGTTTCTGGTCATGCCGTCCTACTCAGTTCCTCGGTGCCAGGAGTTATTAATTTTGTTCTTTTACCTTGATAATTCGTGTAACTGTTACATTCAGCTAAGTTCGTCAGCAAATGAATATATACACACCTGTGAGATATATATACTCCATGGTAGTATTTTCATGTGTTAGCTCAATGGTTGCTCCTAGTAGCTGATTTTTTTAATGGCGGGGTACATCAGAAGGGAAAACACGCTTTTGTACCACCAATTCTAACTGTCAAAACGGGTGGTAGGCAGGGTTTAACTCACCGTTTGAACTGTATAAACCGGGAGCGATTTAATAAAAATCGTGAAAATTAATAAAATTGTTCGGTTTTTCGTTTAAATTTTAATTTTTAAATTTTGAGACGGTTTCAACGGTTCGAAAATGGTAATTCACGCGGTTTTCGCGGTAAACCGCGCAGTTTTTGCAGTTAGTCGCGCGGTTTGCTGAAAACCGCTGATCGCAAAAATCGAGCGATTTTTGCGATAAACTATTTGATTTATCTAAAAACCGATAAATTAATGAAAAATAAGAAATTAGATGAAAAAGTGTTAAAAATTTGAACATGACCTATTTTAATTTCTTTTAATATCAACATTGATAACATACTTCATCCAGAAATAAAAGACACTTATTCATTCATAACAAATCCAAAGTTTCGAACACAATAAATCTATACATACATGTTGTTCATCCACAACAAATCTAAAGTTCATACATAGTTTTTGAAGCACATTTTACTTTCGAATTGTATTCTAATTAAAATATGCATTGTCGCATTCTTCACTTGAGAGGAGTTGAATTTCTCTAGTAGCTAACAACTCCGCTTTGAATTTATTTCAAGATTGTTCCATCCAAACGGTAGTTGTCTCTCATTGTGAGTACAACATTTTATAAAACTCTGAATTTTGCCATTGGTAGACCTATGTGGTGGAAGGTTCTGTGCTACAATCACCGTACGGATAATTGTAGTACTCATTACCTTGGTTGTATGATGTATCACTGTGTGAAGCGGAATAGTACATGTCGTAGTAATGCTGCCTCCTCTAATCGATGTCTTTGGTGACTGTGAAGCATCACGATCTTCATTTTGTGTAGCATGGGTATAATCTGTTTCACCTGTAAAAAAAGTGAAGTGTAAAATAAATAAGTCAAAATTGATCGTATGATACAAAAAAATTGTTACCTGTGAAATAATGAGTTGTGACCGGTGCTTGTGAGTCAGGAACCATACTGGCTGGTGGGTCTCCAGATGTAGTCCGAGAACTACTATCATTTGATTTCTAGTAGAGTGGGCTTCGTCTGACGTCTCCAGAATCTATAGAGTCGTCACTGCCTATATTCTTACTTTTCTCTTTGATCTTTAACTTCATCTTTTTACCACCATTTTTCTGTTTTGCACTTTGAACCTTCCTCTTGTCTATGTGAGTATCATCCACATTTTGATCCACCTATTCAGATATTGTTGCAACACGAGACAAGCGCAGCAACTGTCTATCAGCATCATCATCTGTAACAAGACAGCTGGGTACAGAACTGTCAGTCTCGGTACCTTCTTCATCAAGAACAAGGTCAGAATTCGATCTCTCATGTTCCATCCATTTTCGAATAGAATTTGAAGAATCATACAACGACAGCTACATGAGACGATCAAATGGATCGGCTTTTGGTGGCTTATATGTTTATAAAGCGTCACGCACTTATGTAATTTTTTATGAGATAATCTGTTACGCACCTTCGTGTAGATAATACAAATATACTTCAGTTGCGCTCACAACCACTGGATAATGCACACTGTAAGACTATTCGTAATGCAAGCTGCTGAAGGTGAGGTGTGTCACCTCTAACCATGTTCCACTAAGCTGCAAGAGAAGTATTCTTATCAACTGTCATCTTGTTAACCAACTCAGTGACGAATGAACTTTGTTTTCTTCTAAAAATTTCTGCCTCCTGTAGGGTCTGCACACACAAATCGGTTGATGCTATACGTGTAAATGCCTCTTGAATATCGTTCATCATATTTCGACCTATCTCGTAAGAATAGTGACGTCTTGGATTCAAAGATCTAGCTGCACATATAACAATAGTTAGATATCGTTGCACTATAAAAAAAATACAATAATGTTTTTCGTAAGTATATATTATCTGCATTCACAAATGTATCATTGCAAATATCCACCATCCTACGATTTATAATGTCCAAGTATCTCTTCATCTCTCGCTTATCATTCCTATAAAGGGCTTCATACTTATTTTTACAAAAATAATATCTGAAAAGTACTTCACTCAAGGTAGAGCTTTTGTTTTGATCAGCAAATCGAAGAAACACATATAAATGTTGCACTGTATCTACCACATATTTCATTGAATCCCACTATGACATGTTTACTAGACAGGAGTGAGCATGCCTTCTCTCCTCAGTATTGGCAAATCTACTATTTAAAAATGTATCAGAACCCATCTATGCGATGAATTTTTCTCTCCAACGAAGTATACTCCCAAAAAACATGTAGTTTATACCAAAAACATGTTGCATTCCATCTTACCAACTCACCACTAATAGCATTGGTCATCATAGAGTGCAACTGATTATAATTATACAACCAACGAGAAATGTTGCGAGCCCTCTGAGAACTCACCAATTGCCTTTAGCATCAGATTGATTGTATGTGCTACACATAGTTGTCAGACAATATAAAGATATTTGTTTATTAGCAGCTTGCACGCTTTTTTATAATTTAAACCATTGTCTGTAATAAACTACACATGCACCTACATCAATGCATACCTTATTCATTTTCTGCACAAGAACGTTTCATTGTTTAAAATATTATTGGTACAAATAAAATAAATAGTGCCATAGAATAAACATATGTCTCATACCTTGAATATGAAGTCCGCAGATTGGCTGTGCCCAGTAACATCACATGAGTTGTAAAAAAATAAGACAACATTACAGTAAATCATGAAGTTTATCAAGCTCATTTCTGTAAGGCCAGTTCAAAAGTCACAAATAATCGTGACACTGTACATCGGCCACTCTATCTTGAATTTATCGAATTTTTTCTTGATGTCTTGCTCGTTAGCATCAAGATATATGCTATCTATTTTACTTTCAGTTGGGCTAGGCACGCTCTCACCTGTAAACATTATGACACACGACATAAATATGATAACATATAAAAAAATATATAATACAATAAAACGAAGGTCGCATATCTCATCTTTGTGTCTCCTTTATAGCACTAACAAAGTATGGACTATTGATTTTTCTACCAGAGATAGCTTTTGTATGAAATTTTTTTGACCATACGCGTCCAATGGCCGACTTTGCTAGCTTGCTCTCTGCAGTCTATGAACCTGTATCGATCCTAGTTTAAATCCGTTCATTACCTGACCTCTGTGACGCGGACTTCTTTATCATGTCAAACAATCCAGACCCACCATCTCCCTGCGATGAATCAGAAGCACCTTACGATAAACCAGCACCAGCACCATTACTCTCGAACTGACCACCATACGAACGTTGACGCTATCAAAATTTCTCCTTCTCTCTAAATAACCTTATGGCAGCCTACATCTCCTCATTGTACTTCTCATTGACATTTTTCTGATCTACAATCTGGTGCTATCTGAGGGTCTGTTTAGCTCGGTCTTTCCTCCGCTCGGCGGTTCTATCAAACTCTCGACGAAAATAGTCTCACACGTCGGTGGGAACATGAGGACACCTAACTACACTGCTTCCACGATGTGTCAAATGTTGCTTGAATCGTGTGGCACTGCCCCTTTTCTTATGGATTTACAATATTTGTAACGGAACCTGAGACACGTTGTCCCCATTCTTCCAAACCGAATCGGCCTGATCTGACATCTTTCAAGCAACAATACCTGAAAATGACCAACTATATTCTAAAGTTACTAACAAATCGATCAATATTTGAAAAAAAAACAACCATCTCATATTCTCTGCCACGAAAACCCACCAGATTAGACGGTTTTCTGCGCTAATCTCGTGGCTTACCGCTCAAATCACACGGTTTAACGCTGGAGCCGGCTTACTGTCGTCGACTCGTGGCTAGCCGCTTCTAACGCGCGGCTTACCTCTCCAACTGGCCAGCTTGCGGAGCGGCCGCACGCGTGCGGCTAGCCGTGCTTCCCGCTCGGCTAGCCGCTGCTCCGTCACAGTTTCCGGTGTGCGGGCGATGAACGGCACGGTAGGGCAACGGATGCGCGGTTGCAGTGGGCGGACAGGAAAGGAGAGCCGATAGAGTTTATATGGATCTGTGAGTAAAGATAAAGTTTACTTATATATTTTTTATCTAATTTTTCTCAAATTTTTTCGGCACCAAAATCAAAATATTTTAAAAAACTGAGTCAACTATGAAGTTGTATTTTTTATCTAGTTTTTTTTACATATTTTTTATTTTGAAATCCATCAAATTTTTAAAATTAAAAAAAAATTGAATTCGAAAACTGCTAAACCACTAAATCAAATCAAAGCGATTTGAGCGGTTTTCGCGAAAACCGCGTGATAAACTTCGGTTTTTCGAACCCTGGTGGTAGGTGGCGACGACATTTTCTTCGTGTTCGTTCTTCTCCTGGTAGTAACCTTCTGCAGATTTGCCTCGGCGGTTGGCGTCACGTCCACGGCACCGTGCTTCTTCCTCCAAATGGGGATGGTCAAAGACTCGTCGAAAACTGGAAGAAATGTGTTGATACGGTCAGAGCGTGCGTGCGCGTGGGTTACCTTTTCAAAGGACGGGGTACTGCTAACTACTCCATCCCCCGCATAAACTAACACAAAAACGCCTCGTTGCACACATGATTGTGGTGGGACATTGACGATGACATTGCAGTGATTGAATTTCAGTAATCCAAACAGCGACGTCGTACCTACGCCCCGCGACCGGCCGGCCCCGCTGCCCAACCGCAGCCACAGAACTGTTTGGTGGCGACAATACGACGGAGCGCCATGTATGGGGCACGCCTGCTTACAGAAGCTACATACGCCTATCGGCCTATATGCTTCTCTAGATGCTGAATAAACACGACAAAATGCTAAGCTGCAAACTTTGAAATCTATAAAGGCACTGTGATCAGGCCCAGAAGCAAGGGGAAAAGACAACTACCAAGAACAAAACAACAAATGTTTTAGTTTGGTCATTATCATTGGAAATGAGATTCTTTTCGCGTGACCAAAATTCATAATTCACACTCTAGCAATGTTTAGTGTCATTATATTTACTGTTCGGCTGGAAGAATCGAGTATACTGTACCGATCATCAAGGAACTAGAAAAACATCGGTTCAGAAGAAAAGAAAGAAATTAGTTCGCGCTAACACATGGAGCTTCGTTTGTGATGAGATACCCACGAATGCTAATTTCTTGCGTTGTTCAACCACCCTCCATTCGCTCTAGCAAGTAAGACTGTGTTGACATTGTCAACAAAATTATATATTTGGAACCAGCAGGCAATGCTCTTCTTTTCTAACCAACCCATTCAATTTTAAGTCTCTGGCTCACTCAAATATTGACTTTATGACTAACTAATGATATTTTTCCCGTCAACAACATTCGTTCGTAGGAACGCATAGGGATATGACGTGTATATACTCGTATTTCCGATTAAACCACATTTTTTGTGCAACGGAAAAATAAATAGGCCAAATAAATACGTGGCAGGTTCGTGCTCCGCGTGCCGTGGGCTGCACAAAGGCCGAAGGAAGGTCCAGCCATAGTTGCGCTCCGCCGCGGCCATCAGCGCATATGGCGAAATGATTTGTTCGAAAATCGCAGGCCTTCCCAAGTTGGAGTTCAGTATTTGTGTTGGTCTGCGAAGGTGGCCTGGTGGGCCGTCACAAATTTGATAGCCAAATGGGAAAAAAGGCGCAAAAAGGAAAAAAAAAAACTCTTCCGGCGCCACACCCGCACGTGAGAATCTTTGTGTGCAGTACTGTTCTGGTGTGGTCACTGTGTTGCATCCGTGTCATGTTCGGTTGCTCGCTCGACTAGTCCCGTAACTCCCGTTGTGCTGTCGCGCTGTCGCAAACTACGTGGACGCAGAAGGTTATCAAATCAGCTACACAGATTTGCACGGTTTAGCGGCGCGGTGGCATCTCCCTCCCCTCCGGAAATGCATAGGCATAGCGGCATCTTCCAAAAATGGTACAGTGGCTTTCAGATCGGTGGGCAATGAGCAGTGTGTCAAACTAGGAGTAGCACACATTGAAACCATGGCTAGGCTACACGTCCTCTCTGTGTTCGTGTTTGTGGATCTTACGGCCGGCACTTCTAAATATAAAAAATCCATCCCAGTACAGGAGTACGTCTCAATAAAAAACAGCTAGTACTAATACTGCAAGTAGCGTTTCTAGACCACCGTTGGGATACACGTTGCCGATTGCGAGGAAGGTTCTTGCATAAATTTGCTTCAGGATGGCTGCTTCGCACATGTTTACCATTGTTATATGCTGATAATAGGAGTGACGAGATTATAAAGATATTTAAGCCATTAAGTGAATGCATTTAAATACTGCCGTGATCTTCATCTTTTTATATAGATTGCAGGATATAGTGGAGTCGATGTTTCGACAATTAACTTGAGTCGAAAAGGACTTTAAAAAAAATGATGAGAACATCACTTCTTTAAATATATATAATAATTTTTAAAATAGTATTAATGAAACTCACCCACAACAGTTGAGATTAGAGATGAATTCATTTTAAAACATATATCTTTCATCCTTTGAAAATAGATTGCTATCTAATAACTTTATTATAATTAAGAATATTAGAGAGAATTAAACAAAGCATAAAAAAAGACTTAGAGATGCTCAAGATCAAAACCGCACGTTTGACTCTGGAGAAGATTCAAACAACTCAGTTCGAGTCTGACTCGAGTTCCTGGAGTAGCCTATATTAAAACGAATGATCTGATCTCATACGAGCTCTGTTTTGAACGTTTTAGATATAGGTTAGAAAGCTAACAAGATAATCTTTTTAACGGGACTGGTCTCATTTTCAAATTCGACCAAAATCAGTGAGAATTATTAAAATAAAATAACGTCCAGAAACTGCTTGAGTGCTGCAACGCTATCTTTTGGTCTTTAGGCCTTGTATCTTTTCTAAACCTATTAGTATTAGGGTTTGCTCCTAAGATCGACCTAAACTCTATAAATTCAGTAGCCGCCGTCATTAGAGATAGATTTTTTATTTATTTTTCTCTGTTATAAAATAGTTTCGTCGTTTGACGGTTTGTTGGTTATTCAACTTTGTGATTTAATTTAGATTTTGCAATTGAGTTATGTTCTTTTTTGTTCTTGCATGTGTTCTTCGATTCGCAGGTAGTGATTAGCTTTTTTGACGAGGTCAATCATGTGCGCACGGTTGATAACTAAAGAAGAAGTAGTGTGATGATTATGAGGTTCGAATTATGTTGATTTAAACTCGAATCAATTATGTGTCGCATGTCCAATTAATCAAAAATTATCACGACCTGACGTGCACATAAAGCAGTAACCGTTTATAGACCATAAAGCAGCATAGATCTTGTTTTTGCGATTGATTCCTCGTGGGCCTGCACATGTGGGCTCCGCACCAAAGTGCTTGATTAGAGTAATTTTCCATCCCGTTGGGTACAAATAGTACAAAAAGATAAGAAAACAAGTACTAGGAGTACGAAGTACCATGACGTGAAAGCAGCTGACAGGACATGCGCAGTTGTACCGGCTCCAGGCGCGCGTTGAGGTTGAGAGTACAAACAAGAACATGCTGCTGCTTAAGCGCACATCAGTACCGTACAAAGATTTAATCTGCCAGTGGATAGTCATTAGCCCATGATTACGGTGGATCGGTCGAGGACAAGGAGGGAAGGGACGGGGACCAGGGCGAAAGCGGGGCTAGCTGTAACTTACTTCAATCCCAAAAAGCGTGCTCCAACGACCCAGCACGGCGGTGCCGCTCGCATGGCCGGTTCGCCTCCAGTGGGACTCGCGAGAAAACTGCTTGGCTCTTGCCTCTTGCCGTGGGAGAAAAACCGGGGCGTGCGGCCAACCCCCAATTTTTCCCATCAGTTGGGCGAAGAAACAGAACTCCTTTTCGGTCGAAGTAGTTTGGAGTTTGGACGGCAGAATCCCTGCCCACTCGAAGACGCTTTTCACGTTCCGCTCGTGCAGCAGCATCTTCTGTTGTGCAGACCTTCTTTTTTTTTTTTTCTTAGCTGGACTTATCATCTTCTGTGTGCGGACCGAGCACGCCAATGACGCGCTGGAGCTATGTTTCGAAACGCAGCAACGGTCTTCGGCGAGGCACCTGCTGCACGTTTCGTGTACCAATTCCCCGCTGCTGCGGACGTCAGTCTCGCGCGACTGACTAGCGCACATCGGTCGCGGCTGGTCGCGCGACGGCTATAGGCGATTCGGCGGCGAGGCAAGGCCCCGGCACCCCCCTCTGTTCCCTGGGCCACAAGCAACAGCGCCGCTCCGGACCTCATTCATTATCGGGTAGCGCACCCCGGGACGGACGGGAGTGTCAGGGAGCGCCGTCAGCGCGCCCGGTACGCTGATGAACCGCGGTCCGTGGAGCTCGTAACGAACGAACGGATGGCTTTCGTAGGATTTTCGTGTCGAAACAGGACTACAGCAGCGCGGCGCGCGGGATCGACTAGGCAGGCACGTCTGAGAACTGAGGCTTGCTCTACAGCCGTCAATGGGGGCGATTAAGACGGCCGTAACCGTCGCAGCTCGCAATGGCAATAAGCCTGGCAGCTAATCGCTACCAAGGAGAGTGAGATCCCGCGTGTCGCTTTCTGATCCAACGGTTCCCTCCCACGGGCAGCAGCGACAGCCTCGGGCGCCGCCGCAGGCGATGCGCGCACCGCTTTCCTTCGGCGACGGCGGTGCAGGACGACGATCTCGGTCAGACACACGGGGGGTGCTAGCTTTTGATGCGGCTGCAGGTGCCCGTTTCGTCTGGGAAGTTTCAGTTAAAAGCGCAAGATGCGGTTTCCCCCCACGCCTCGGCTGCGCGTTAGCGTTGCGCCTGTGTCTCTGCCTCCTCACCTACTGTTACAGAACAGGCAAGAAAAGCGAGAAGGAAACTGAGGCATACTAGTACAAGTTCAGCCCTCGTGCCGTTCAACCTAGGGAACCCAAAACAAAGATCATGGAAGAATGAGATGCATATTATATGATGATGATTTGCCTCGGAATGCACGGTGGAATTTGTACTCCGATCCACTGGCGGAAGGAACGGAATTAGAGGTGTCATGGCAGCCAGGGAACAGTGGTAGTCCGCGGTGTCAGCGGCACAGGATCGGAGGGAGGCGATCGAGACGAGCGTTGCGGAATGGGAGGAGATTATACCTGCCTTGTAAAGCACCAGCCTATTGCCTGTCAGGATTCCCGATTAAGTGATACCTTCCTCCTGCGATTACCGAACCATTGCCCTCCTCGCTGGCTTTCCCGTCCTGATGCCCATCGCCATCGCCGATTCGGCATGATGCCGCTGCTGTTGCTCTCCGCAAAGCAGTCCCGGCACAGCACGCCCATCCCGGTGGCGAGTGGTAGGTAGGCAGGCAGGCAGCCGACGAACAAATCCAAAGCGGAGGCCGTGCGCGCGCGCGCGGGCGAAGTGCGTCCGTCCACCGAGAGAAAGAGAAGGTCGAGGTGCTATGAAGGACCTGGTCTCGTGCTTCAGCGAGCACGCCGTGCGGATCTCCGACGTCGCTTGCTCCGGCGGCGCCAATGCGGCGGCGGAGGCTCAGCCTGGGGGAGGACCGGGGAGGGCGGCGCTCAGCGCGGTGACCAC
>BCLH01002612.1:3461-41365 GCA_001602315.1 Zoysia pacifica
TATACAAAAATAAAATATTCTCCTAATTTCCTTCCATCGTTCACTCAAAAAAAAAAAATTTGCGTCCATCATGCACATTGGCCTGTAACCCCTATCAGCATAATTGGCTATTCACGCTATCCTAGTCTAAGTATTATTAAGCCCTAATCAAGAAGCTTAATTCATTAATGAGAACTTTTCTTGAAGTCTCTTTCTCTATAACTTCTTGTATACTTCATATGATATTACTCCATATTAAAGTGGACCTCAAAGGATGTGCTAAACATTTTGGCCTAAACCTCATAGCTATAAAACTACAAGAAGTAAACACAACAATTAAAATGGTTAAATTAGCCTGACCAAGCAACATTAGAATGATTAGATTAGTTAGGGAGCACAACGATTGAATTGTTAAGCCAACCGTGTTGGAGATAGCTAACTTGCTTATTTATTGCTTATTAGGAGTAGTTCAAAGAACCAATAAGAAATTGGATATGTTTTGGATAACCAGTAGTAATATGAAACAGTGTGAGTAATTATTATATTATCTATGAATTTTATGATTAAACTTTTAACAACTTTTACTTGTGGGATGATACCACTTAGTGACAAAACGTGTGAAGATCATGAGCAAAACAAACCTTACTTGGTGGAATTGAAAGTGACATTTCACCTAAAACAACATCTGATTTGTTTCCTCTTTCTTCATCATATACATAATGTATCAAATGGAAACAAGTTTGTTGTATTCAGAAAATGGCAGGGAGACATTCTAGCCTATAAAACTAAATTTACTTTTAAACAGGAATCAAGAAGCATTGAGATAGAGCGTTACAAGGCGCTAGCTGTGCGAACCAGGAGCTCTCATCAGCTATACATTCAGAATGATGAGAAAAGGGAGGACGTTTCACTCCACCCTTCGGGCTACAGGAAGCACTAAACTTCTTGGGGCTGTTTTACAGGTAACCGTGACAATTGACAAGATTATGCAGTAGCAGCTGCAGCTTCCTCCGCCACTTGTGACGCCTGCTGGAGGGTGCAGATGAGGTTACGATCCCCGTACACATTGTCAACACGACCTGGCAAGGACGAAACAAAAGATTAGCTTCTCTACGAAATGTGAAGCGGTCAGAAGGTTTTGAGGGGCAGTGGAGTAGTTCGTACCAGTTGTCGGCCAGAACTTGGCGCCCCGAAGCCATGCTGCAGGGAATGCAGCGTACTCCCTAGCGTAGGGTTTGGTCCATGAGTCGCTCATCAAAAGTTGTGGTGGGTGAGGAGCACACTGCATGAACAAAGCTGTCACTTGTATCGTAAACCTCGGTGAAAATGCAATAGGTGAGCATAACCATTTTCATTCGTGAAGTCTAATCATGCCAAAAGACAGGTACTCTCTAACGTTATATTTTTTTCGTATAAATTTTCAGACACACATAGCATGGAATCGGATTCAAAACTATCTAGAAACAACTAATTATTGGATAAATACATGGCTTCCCCCCTTCAAATTTTGTCATTTTAACACTCAAACTTTATTTAAAAAAATATGTCACTCCCACTTCCCAATGCACATTTATCTCTTTCCAATAAATCTCTCTCTCTTTCTTTATTTTTATGAACCACAACTTTTTCACTTCTTAATTTTCTGTGCCTAAACTAGAATGATAGTACTCCGTATATAAAGTTGAACAGAGGGACCAGCAATTTATTACCTTCAGAACATTGTTCTGCGCATCTGCTTTGCCATTTTCTATTTCAGCGATCTCTTCCCTGATGGAGATAAGGGCATCACAGAACCTATCTAGTTCAGCCTGGAAGAGAAAATGATGTGTATTAAGGTAATGAGTGACGGAAATTTCCTACAAAATACGAAAAGAAAGATCTGATATCATGGAAATCTCAAGATCGTGTGCATAATGATTACCTTGCTTTCACTTTCAGTAGGCTCAATCATAAGTGTGCCTGGAACAGGCCATGACATGGTTGGTGCGTGAAATCCGTAGTCCATCAAACGCTTTGCAACATCCTCAGGCTCTATACCTGCAGTGGCCTGACAAGACTCCAAGAACCAGTTAGAGAATGGAAATAAATGAACACAAGATGTAACTACTCATACAATTAGGTTAAGTACCTTGAACCCTCTTAAATCAATGATGAATTCATGGGCGACAGTTCCATTGGTTCCACGGAACAGGACTGGGTAGTGTTTCTGCAAAGTTGCAAAGCAAAAATTATAAATATAATCTAATAACCAATAATAAATATTGTGAGCTATGCCTTTTTTAGGGAATACAATACAGTAGTACCTCTAGACGTTTAGCCATATAGTTCGCATTCAAGATTGCAATCTTTGATGCATCAGTGAGTCCCTTGGAGCCCATCATGGCGACATATGTGTAAGAAATTGGCAGAATCAAAGCAGAACCCCATGGAGCAGCAGAAATGGTACCAAAAGGGTCAGTTTTCTCGGGGAGTGGAAAACCGCCAGTCGGAATCTGAAAGTAACAGAATTAGCCTCACAGTTGTATATGCTTTTGATTAAAATGTGAGAAAATGCAAAATTTTGAAAAATAAATCTAGCTTTAGAGCCTTGCATAGAATATCTTTAATAGTCAATAGTTCCAGGAAACATTACAATAACTCAACCCACAGTTCTTGAAAATAAGTTATCATTTAACAGATACATATGAGACAATGTGGCAAACAATAAATGGCAGAAGCATTGGGAGGAGTGAAAACTAGTCATTGACTATTGAGTATTTTTGGTTAAAACATGGTTACAAATAAATTGTTTGTGTTGTATGAACAGAAAAATATGGTTCCTCCTACATGTGTTTCATCTTATTGCAACGGGGGAAATCACCTCTTAGATGGCAGACTCCAAGGTGGTAATAATATAATCTTTGATACTATTTATTGCAATCAAGTGTTGGAGGTTGAGAAAAACTATATTCTCAAATCTGAATGGGATCTTTTTATATTGACAAGGATAGGATAAACAACTCAGGGTACCTACCACTGGGTGAGATGGTAAAAAGGGTGCCAAGTGCTTCTTGACACCAATAGGGCCCATGCCAGGACCACCTCCGCCATGTGGAATGCAAAATGTCTTGTGCAGGTTAAGATGGCAAACATCTGCTCCAATGAAACCTGGGCTTGTTAACCCAACCTGTAAAAAGACAACTTTTGTAAGCTCAAGATAGCTTGTGGCATATTGAACATATTGGCTCTATAACAAGAGCAACTTAAGCATTAAAAAAACCTAGAGCATCTTAAGTGCAATATCACAGGTAGGTTCTGGTGAACTTGGCAACAGTATAACTGTTGTGTTAACAATTTTTTTGTCAAACAAAAAGGGGGGATAAAGTAAATATCAGCATAATGTTGGCATGCCATATGCAAGAACTATGTATACCAACATAAATCTGCTTCATGATGCTTGAAGGGAATGTCGCAAGAAGAAATTAAGAACAGAAGATGCCATAAAAAATCTGCAAAACTTACCTGAGCGTTCATGTTAGCCCCATCCATGTAGACCTGTCCGCCATTCTCATGAATGATTCTGCATATCTCATCAACTCCTTCTTCATAGACTCCATGAGTTGAAGGATATGTAATCTGAGAAATAAGTTAATCATGCAACATTCAGCTATAAACAAAAAAAAATTAAGATGGCTAACTAGCAATGTACCTTTATTATATAATCAGAAAACTATAACAAATCTTCAGATAATATAAATGAAAGATAGATGCATGGAATCCTAATACTATTATTTCAACTATCAATGCATTATAATTTATTAAATTAACAGTGAATAAAAACAGTACCATCAGAGCCGCCAGGTTGCCTTTGTTTGCTTCAGCAGCTTTCCTCAACTCCTCGATGTTAATGTTACCTTTGGAATCAGTTCCAACAGCAACAATCTTCATTCCACACATGGCAGCACTTGCAGGGTTTGTACCGTGTGCTGAGACTGGGATGATGCAGACATTGCGGTGGTGATCTCCCCTTGACTGCAGGGTTTTTTTTATTTCACATAGTTCGTAAACAAAGAATACTTATGGGACAAATCAAGAGTTCTAGGTCAGAAAATTCAGCATGCCATACCTGGTGGTAAGCACGGATGACCATCAATCCAGCATACTCTCCTGCAGCACCAGCATTTGGTTGCAAAGAGAATGAATCAAAACCAGTGATCGCGCACAGCAGATGGCCCAAATCGTCAAACATTTCCTTCATCCCAAAAAGTCATTTCAGATGTTTTGAATTCCAACTACAAATAACTTGCTATAGCAGAAAGTTGTGAATGATTCCCTTACATGATAGCCAGCAGCCTGTTCAGTTGGAGCAAATGGGTGCATATTCGCAAAGTTGGGATAGGTGACAGGCATCATCTCAACAGTAGCATTCAGTTTCATGGTGCAAGAACCAAGGGGGATCATACTGTGACACAGTGAGAGATCCTTGGATTGCAACTTATGCAAGTAACGGAGAATCTCGTGCTCTGTGTGGTACCTGCAAGCCCACAAAATAACATCGGTTCATTTTAAACATTATGACAAATTAGTGAACTAAAAGATGAGTGCATACATGTTAAAGATTGGGTGTGTCAGGTAAGGGGTCTCGCGAACGAGGCTGCTAGGAAGCGAGCTTGAGACCTCTGGTGCTAGGGATTCAGCTGTGAAGTTAACCTGAAAGTGTTTGTATGGCAGATCATTTACTATGTTGATCCAATTTTGCACTAAAAATATTTTGAATTGATTGGATGACTACTTACTGGGTTGCCTCCAGAGAACACCTTAAACAGCTTGTCAACATCCTCCAGGGTGGTGATCTCATCAAAAGCAACAGTTATCTACAAAATCACAACTGGAAATCAATGCCGACCTCCCAAAATCATCACAATGCACAATATGTTGCAATGAGAGAGCGCACCGTGTTAGCATCCACCACCCGAAGGTTCATCTCATTCTTGACAGCCTCCTCAGCGATAGCACGCGCATCCGCACACTTGGCCTTAACAGTGTCGAAGAACGGCAGCTCCTGGACCGTCACTGTCCCGAGCTTCTTCAGCCCATGGGCGAAAGTACCAGCCAGACCATGAACACGATCAGCGATCGCCTTCAGCCCCTCAGGACCATGGTAGACAGCATACATGGCTGCCATGTTGGCGAGCAAGGCCTGTGAACCACAAGTGTCCGTGTGACACTAATGCCACTATGAAAAAAGTGCACGGTCACTATCTTTTTTATTTTTCCGAACTATGGTGCTTGGTCACTGTCATCTCTGATCTCTATCACTATTACTATCGCTATCGGGCAATTTGGTGAGCGGATGGAGTGCCTATTTACCTGGGCAGTGCAGATGTTGCTGGTAGCCTTCTCACGGCGGATGTGCTGCTCCCGGGTCTGCATTGCCATGCGGAGCGCTGGCTTCCCGCTGGAGTCGACGCTCACCCCGATGATACGGCCGGGCATCAGGCGCCTGTATTCCTGCGACGTAGCGAGGAACGCGGCGTGCGGACCTCCGTAACCCATGGGCACTCCGAACCGTTGAGCGGAGCCGACCGCGATATCTGCACCAACCTCGCCCGGTGTCTTGAGCGTGGTGAGCGCGAGCAGATCGGTGGCCATGACAACCTTGACACCATGGGCGTGCGCGTCCTTGACGAACTCGGCGTAGTCCAGCACTTCCCCCTCCGTGCCCGGGTACTGCACGAGCACGCCGCACACGTCGCCACTGCTGTAGTCGAAGTCCTTGGCGTCTGCGACGACGACTTTGATATCGAACCCGGCGGCACGCGTCTGGCAGACATCGATGGTCTGCGGGTGGCAGTTGGAAGCGATGAGGAAGGTCTTCTTCTTGCCCCTGACGATGCCGAGGCACATGGCCATGGCCTCTGCGGCTGCAGTGGCCTCGTCAAGCAGCGAGGCGTTGGACATGGGCAGGCCGGTGAGGTCTGCGACCATCGTCTGGAAGTTGAGCAGCGACTCCAGACGGCCCTGCGCGACCTCGGCCTGGTACGGTGTGTACTGAGTGTACCAGCCTGGATTCTCCATGAGGTTGCGCAGTATCACGGCGGGGACGTGAGTGTTGTAGTAGCCCATCCCAATGAAGGACTTGAAGGCCTTGTTCATGGATGCGAGGCGCTGCATGTGGTCGATCATATGGGACTCAGTGAACCCGGCGTCGAACTTGCCGTTGAAGCGCATCGGTGGCGCGCGGATCGCGGTCGGGACGGTGGCATCGACGAGCGCGTCGAGAGAGTCGAACCCGCAGGCGGACGCCATGACGGCCTGCTCGGCGGGCGTGGCGGAGTTGTGCCTCCGCGGGAAGGTGTCGCTCGGCTGCAACGCCGACACCGACACCGGCCGGCCCTGCGAGTGCTGGTGGGCTCCCCGCGCGCGCGGGCGCTTCCCCGCCGCCAGCGCGGGCGCCAGGGTGGAGATGCCGCTGGACGGGGCCGGCGACGTGGTGGGCGCGGCCGCCGCTAGCAGGCGGCGCAGCAGCGCGCGACTGGCGTGGCGGCGTGCGCGCTCCATCTGGTAGGACAGGGTAGGGTGGGTGCGACAACGCGCGGCGAGGCAGGCACAGGAAGAAATGGCGAGTCCCCGGTGGTGGCAAGGCCTCGGCTTCCACTTCCGCTCCTGCCGAGAAGAGCGGCTGTGTTGCTGGAAGCGAGTGATTTGGTTGGTTGCTAATATGTATCGGCGCGTTCGGAGAGAAAAATGACAGAGGAAAAAACCATGAGGTTTTCTACCTTCTCCCCCGGTGCCGACGAGTTGGCTGGTGTGGAGCGATGTGGAGAGCACGGGCGAGGCCGGGGTTGGTGGCGTGGGCGCTGACGGCAGCGGACGGCGGGCAGCGCGGATGGCTTTTGGATGGACGAGAAGAGGAGCAGGGCGCTGTCAGATACCCAGGTAACCCAGCCACAGAAATCAGCGAACGCCACCAGAATGGGGTGGGAACGGGCGCCGTGGGGAGGGATCACAGGAGGGTGGGACGAGCTGCGGGCACGACGCCGGCGCGCCCCACTCCGCCGCAGAAACGCTCGCGCGGGCGCTGGGAGGCCAGGGACAGCGTTTTTTGCGGCGCCCGTTCCCCCGTCGCCGGGGGTTCGACGGAACTCGCCAAATCCGAGAGCGATCGGCACACCGGATTCTGACGGGCTCAACACGTGTGAATGTGATGGCGAGGGGCGGAGCTCGCGCGCCGTGCTGCGTCGCGGTGAAATCCGGAGATCCTGTCAGCCCGCTGACGCGTGGGGCGCGGAGCGCGAGGAGCGGTTGGGGGATGGTGCGTCAGTGACGCGAGGATGGTTGGTGGGCGGAGGTTGATGGTAGGGGAAGCGCAGGATGTTTGTTGGGATCGGTGCGTCACCTACCGCCAAAAGAATCTCTGCGAACCCGTGGGGTTGGAGGAAGACGACGGCTGTCCTGTTCCACCAACCTCAATTGTGTGGACTAATCTGCTCGAGGTTATAAAAAACTTGAATCTCCCTTGAATTTAATACTCCTTTCATTTCAAAATAAATATACATCTAAATTTAGTTAAATATATTTTTATAAATATTTTTATAAATATAAATTAATTTTAATATGTATAAAGTCTATATTATGAAAATATTTTTTATGATGATTTTAAAAGTATAAATAATAAGTTTAAATATTAACCAAATATATAAAATTTATTGAGTTCAGTACTACAAGACAGAGGTGCGAATGGAAAATACTACGAGTGCCGATACAGCTGCAACAAGTGCATCAGAGCTCTCGTTGTGATGTGCTGCCCCTTGGCTATGCAATTTTGCCAATTTACTTAGAATAATTTTATTTTATTTGTAATGTGATTCTCAATGTAACTGATATTAAAAATATGTTTTCAAATAGATGTTGCTAAAATAAAAAATAAGATTTTTTTTTTCAAAAAAATAGTTGCAGACTTTATACTAGTAGTAATAAAAGTTGTAGTTACTAACATATGCATTGGCCCAGATTACGTACAAGTCAAAACTGGCGAAAAAAAAGGTACAAGTCAAACAATTAGGTGGGACATTAATTTGAAATCTTCATCTTTTACGCTAAATATTTATAGGCATATAGATTAGTGCTCGCTTAATAATAGACTACGCATATCATCAGTCCATTTATAACTATTTACCACTGTTTACTGCGTAAATCAAAATAAGTGAATGATTATATCTTTAGAGTATCACTCATGGGATATATATACTTAGTGGTTGAAATCTCACCAATGGAACTGAAGGCGTGTCCAGTGTCAAGATTATTAGATAAGGTGTACCAGACGCTTGTGGGCTGTGGATGTAGTACGTTCCTTTGTTTATGGAAGAAACCAACAAAGAACAAACAATATGGTCAGTGGCAGGATCCGATGGACCAGTCGAACCGAAGCGAGCCGCCATCAGAAAACATAAATAAAATGAGGGTTAGTTAAAGTCAAATTTTTACTCATTTGACTACTAATAATATATAATTAATAAAGTTTTATATATTTTTTATTCATCATGAAATCAACTTTTATAAAAAAAATATATTTTTATATTATAAAAAGTATAAATTATGTAATTTTTTAGATATTATTAAAAAAATAAAAAATTGATTTTATCCAAATTTAAAAATGTTTATATTTTGGAACGTAGTACAGAGAACAAGAAAGCTCGCTGCCCCGCAGGCCCGCACTGACCAAAGGAGGCATCGTTCTCAATAAACATGGACTCAGAAAATTACAAGAGTATGGTAGGCGACCTTGACGATTTGGAAGAACTCGTTGAAAAGAACATGTGTAGATGATCAAACTTCATGGGAAGACTTCTTTTTCAGAGAAAATTCTTTCCAGCTGCTTAGTGTGGTATAAGCTCTTAAACCAGGCCTGCAATATTTTTCATAGCGTGCAACTAGTTGTAAGTTGATGCATAAAACATATGCTAATATGTTGATATGTTTTATGCACGCACTTATATACACACAACCAAAATTGAAGTTCGTACGTTAATATGTTTTATGCATAAACTGAATCTCCCAAGTCGAGCATGCACACAATCTGTTTGCAGTAGCGTGTTTGTGTTTAAAGAAAAAAAATGTTCCGAGTGTCTATTAGTCATTTGACACCACCTTCAGAGTTATGACTTGCTGTTAGCAGCTGCAATCATGGTGTTTTACATGATTATATCACTCATTCAATCAGTACGTGCGTTCAATTCATCCAGTTAATCCAAAAATAGCAAACAACTAGATATAGCAATATATTTTAAATTTTAAATACCAGCAATACCAGCTAAAAGGCAATAAGCACTACGGCATTGTACTCTAATGTCTATGAACATACGTTCTAGTCGCTGTACCGCCTCATCAAGAGTCTTACATATATGGCGTGGTTATTCATAAGTGAGCAGCTTCGCTTGTACTCTCTTCATGCTTAAAAACAATCATTAATTAGGATATAGCACTCTGAATTTATTTTTAAACTATAATTATTATCCTAATCGATAAAAAACCAGAGGGGATAGTAGATAAGTGGGTGCTTCAGTCGCCGGAGCCACAAACTGAACAGTAATGTCCGCAGCAGGTTCCTCAAACTACAGACGTTTGGCAACCACAGCACAGCGTGGACAGCACTGGGCGGTGGCTGGGAGCCTGGGACTCAGAATGGACGTACGCGGGAGCTCGCCAGGCACCGCACGCAACAAACACGCGTGTAACTGTGTAAGCTGCCAACTGCACGTCGATACGCGATCGACGAGTCGCGGTCCTGCGCGCAACGAGATCGGTGACGGTGAAGATCCCTCAGCTCAATACATGACAGGCGGACCAGGCCAGATCGCGTGTTTGAGGCCAGATCCCTCAGCTCAACATCGGTGTGGTGTGGTGTGGCTCACGAAAATATGGAGGAATTTTGGATCCATAACAGCGTGGAATACTTAGTCGACTGTTGTGTGGGGAATTTTTGTAGGGGCTGTGATGACTTGTTATTAGACAAACAGAACATGCTGGACAGATACAAAGCAAAAAATGGAGGTATGTGCAGGGATCATACGTACCCGTGTCAAGATTCTTGGAAAGCCCTTCCTGGGAGAGCATTGTAATCTGCACAACTGTGTGGTGCAGGTTTCTAGCAAGGGCGCCCTGATGTGTTTCTATCAGATAGCGAGTACTGTACTAGACAGTTGGGAAATCAATAAAGATGGGTAGGGGCTTTTAGTTTTTCTCCAGGCTACCGTCCACAAATCGTCTGAAAGAGATGCGGCCGACGAAGCTGATCTGCAGATAGAGGGTGGATGCAATGACAGAGCAGAGACGTTTTCTGTCATGCTGTGTTGTGTTGTTGACCTCTTTTTTTTTCTTCTTTTTTTCTTTAGGGAAACTGTCTAGTAAAATATATCGTAGCGAAAAGTTTACACTACAATAAAGGGAACAAATAAGGGTGCAAACCGGGAAAAGGAAAGGAAAAACAGCACTAGGACCTCTAGTTTGATGCATAAAGAACCGGCATCAGTGGTCCAGATTTTCGGTTTGGCTGAAGCCTGGATTTTTGGCTGAAATTCTCTGTCAAACTGCGACGTCCTCTGAAAGAGAAGGATTCATGCAACTGTCTTCTTCTCAACTACGATCACATGTGTTAGCCTCACAAGTTCCGTCCCTCCCTACGGCCACAAACTTACAGTCAAGGCCGGTGTCAAGCTATCAGCTATTACCTCCGTTTTTATTTCGTCCAAATGAGTAGCACCAAAAATCCGTTCCCGATCTTCCTGGCGGACTCGGGCAGTAACGGAGCTAATTGGAGAGCGGAGCAGGGAGTTGCGTTTGCCTCCCGCATCCCGGCCTAGTTGGGTGGCGGCCCGCGGAGCCGGCCCGCCGTAGCGAACGCTTGGTCCGGGTCGGAGTTTGCACGGGCCCGGCCGCCGCATACGCTGCCACAACAGTCAGCGCCCACTTGCGAGCTTTGACACCCCGCCAACAATGCTCATGTATGCACCTTTATAAACGATATGTAACAACTTGCTTATGTATTTATTTTTATGAAATAAAAAGGTGGAGATGCTCCTCCCCTCCCCCGAAGTTCTAAAAAAAACAATGCTCCTGCTACAAAAGCGTGCCCGGTTTCCAGCAGCCGCCCCGCGCCGCGGAACATGCAGCAACGGAGCAACGGCGAGAGCCTCCGCTCCTGCAATTTCAATCAGTGCCGTCCTCGCAACCCCAGTGAGGCGGCGAGGTGAGGCTGTGCCAATCACATCGTTTCTAGGTGACGAACGAATAATTTTCCAGTTTGCAACACGACCTGACGAGGCCTGGCAGATCGGCATAGAAGCATCGACGGGTAAGCAACATGCCAAGCTGACGGCTCATTTGCTGCTCTGATTTCACAACTTTCTTCTAGCGAAATAATCTGACAAGGAACAAGGAAACGACGGTAAATCTCGCCCTCACACCACCGTGTTGTGGCGGCTCAAGAGCTTGAAGCAGGAGTGGACCTCGTGGTGCCCTCCGACACGGCCGGAGAGGACTCGCACGAGGGCGCGGCATGCGACGGGGACGTCGCGGAGCACCTGCTCCTCTTGCTGCCCCTGTCCCGGATGTCCTCGATCATCTTCGCCACGACCGCCATCCGCGGCCGCTCCCTGGGGTCGTCGGCCACGCACAGCAGCGCCACCTGCAACAGCGCCACCATCTCGTCCTCCGCGGCCTTGCTCCGCGGCAGCTCCACGTCGAACGCCTCGTGCTTCCACTCGTCCCTTGCCACCGCGCGCGCCCACCGCGGCAGGTCGGCGCCGGCCTCGGGCGACCGCCCCGTCAGGATCTCCAGCAGGATCACGCCGAAGCCGCGCACGTCCTGCTTCTGCAGGGCCTTGTTCGGCGGCGCCGGCGCGAGCAGCTGGAGGAGAGCGAAGTCGGAGATGCGCGCGGTGCCGTCGCCGTCGACGAGGATGTTCGAGGAGGTGAGGTGGCCGTGGGAGAGGGTCCCGCCGGACACGCCGTGGAGGTACGCCAGGCCGTGCGCCGCGTCCTGCGCCAGCTTCAGCCTGGTCTGCCAGTCGACAGGAACTCTTGCCGGTCCTCTGTTCTCTGTTCGTACACCAAGCAGTTTTGCGCACACGTGACACGTCAGAAGATGAGATCACTCACTTGGAACGTTCGAATTGTGAGGGTGCGAATCGAGGGAGGGCTGCTCACCGTGCAGGAGGCTGTGCAGGCTGCCGTTGGGGATGTAGTCGAAGACGAGGAGAAGCTCCTCGGCGGACGCGTAGAACGCGCGCAGGCCGACGATGTTGGCGTGCCGCCACGTCCCCATCTGCCTCACCAGCTCCCGCCGCCGCTTCTCGTCCTCCCGGGACGTGCCCTCCCTTCTCCTCATCCGCTTCACCACCACCACGTCGCCCTTGACCTCCTCAAGGCGGGGTTCGCCTTCCTCGTTGCTGCCTATGACCACGCGGTACGTCGTCGCCGCCGCGCCTTTTCCCAGCATCTCCGCTGCGCCCCTCATGAGAGCAGCCACGTCGAACTCGGCGCAGCAACCGTCGAAGCGCATCGTCTCTCCCCGCGCCGCCACTGATCTGGTGGGCGAGTTAGGGCGCTGCTGTCTCGTGGGCTTCTTCTTGGTCTTCAGCCACAGTACGGCGCACAGAGCAGCGAGGATCAGCGACGCGACTGCCGCGCCGACTGCAGATATGATCACCACGATCATCCACCGGTCACGTTTCTTGCTCCTTCCCGCCTCGCCGCCGCCGTTGTTGTACACGATCTGCTGGTGCTGGTTGCACCGGCGGGTCAGCGGCGCGCCACAGATCCCGGGATTGCCCTCGAACGATGACGCGGGGAATGCAGCTGCAAGGCGACTGGGAATCCGCCCCTCAAGGTGGTTGCCCGAGACGTCGAGCTCCACGAGCCCGATCACTGCTTCCAGCGACGTGGGAAGGGGTCCGACGAACGAATTGCGCGCCAGGTTCAGCGTCAGGAGAGCACGGAGCCGGTGCCCAATCTCCCGCGGGATCGTGCCCGAGAGACGGTTGCCAGAAAGGTCGAGACGGCGCAGGTGGCGAAGCCGCATTAGGGACTCCGGAAACCGCCCGGAGAACCCGTTGCCGGAGAGGTGGAGAAGCTTGAGGTGCGGCGCCAAGCGGGAGAAGTCGACGCCGTGGAGCGACCCCGCGAACGTGTTGTTCTTCAGACTGAGGAACGAGAGCAGGGGGAGGTCCGCGAGCCGCTCCAACGCCGCGGCGTGCCCGCCGAGCTGGAGGCCCTCGAGAACGACGCGGCGGACTCGAGGCGGGGACCGCTGGCAGGTGACGCCGCGCCACTTGCCGGCGCAGGGGTCGGAGGACTCCGTCCACGAGCCGAGCGCCGCGGCGCGGTCGGAGCACACCGACTTAAACGCCAGCAGCGCCGCGGCGTCGGGGCTCGGGGACGAGTCGCAGCCCGTTGCGAGGGCCAGGGTCAAGAAGACGACCGCGCGCAACGCCATTATTGCTACGCCTGAACCGGAGACGTTTGGAGAAGTGCAGGAAGGGCGCGGGGAGGAGATCACTGGCCGACGGCGCGTAAGAATGTAGCAGTACGGGCGCAGCGGGGGTGGAGTTGATGGCGCAACGGCCAGGTGCGTGAGGGAGGGAGGAGTAATGGGTGATAGCGTGGCGGGGTGGCGCGGGGCGGGAACGTGTGCGGCGTGAGCCCATTTGCTTGCCGTTTGGAGGGGAGGGGCACGCAGACGCAGAGGAGTCCGTCGGCCCAGAATTGCTCGCATCGCATGAAGGCCTAGCTGTAAATTCCCAGGCGTTTCGGTTTGCTTGCTTACCTGTCATCAGTACTTCTCGCCGTGTCACTGTTCCACGCTTGTTTCCGCTCATTTTCACTGTCCAGAAGGCCGCCGGCATGGCCTTCGGCTGGGTTTCCGGGACTGGCAAGAGTTCCGTTAACAGGATCTGTATCCTGCTTAGCGACTTTCCAGCAACATAATCACATTTTCCCCTTCGAACACACATCAGGCAGCCGTAGGACTCAAAATTTTGCATATTAAAGACTCTCGCATCAGGATGAAACTAACACATTCAAGTTGTTACTATCTAGGAACATAACTGAAGTCCTCTTTGTTAGAGTTATAAGCTTTTTAAGCTTTTATAAAAGTGAGTTGATGACTAGTTAAAAAACTAGCTGTAAAATTTTACTTTTCTGTACAACAAAAACAAGCTTTTAATTCATTTTTACAAAACCAAGCTTTTCAACGTTCGAAAAACAAACTTTTCAAAAATTTTGTTTGTTCCAGCTTCTCAAACCAATTGAGAAATTGAGAAGCTAGGTGGTATAGGCTCAGACTGCAAAAAGCAGTGCCTTCTAATGAGCAAATTAGGCGGAACAGTGAGCCTTCTGAATTGGCGTTTTCAATCAAGAATACTTGCCAGATGCTTTTTAGTAGTATTTAACGACTCGTAGCCTATGGAGTTCAGGACAAGGAGAGAACAAACCCTCATTAGGACCCAGGGATTCATAAGATGAGAACCAAATGGTACAGAATCCATTGCACATCAAGTGTGTGGTAATGGTACCAAAAAAGCATCAATAACTTAACTGCTTGATGCTATCTATAAACTGATAAATTCATGGAATGACCTAGAACTACATCAACACTATCACGAGCCACAGCTTCAATTATTTTGTGCATTCTGAAAGAATATTCTTCGAGTAAATTCATCATCTGAACATGTCTCCGAGCGAAACCAACTAAGCTCTGGCAAATTCGAGAGCTGACCCACAGCAGCCAGAGCAATGTCCTGAAAATTGCCAAATTTGTTATGTGCGTTCATGAAGCTTCCGATGGCTTAACTATTCAAAAATATTGTATTCCCCCTGGTCTTATTTTGTTGATGTTGCTTAGTGCAAAAATATGCCACAAGAATGGCAATTAATAGTGGAGATATACCTTATCAATTATGTACTCCTTGGCAGTTTCAATTATCGTTGCACAGTCAACAGCATCAATGCGTGCAAAAAGCTCTAGGAATGGCATTACTCGCCCATAAGTTAGCATCTGCATGTGATAGTTGAAAGGAAACCTTATTAATGGAGAAGAGAAAGCAGCTGCAACGGTGAGTGCGTGAGATCAAATACCTGGCGGCCATTATTCTCAGCAACTGCAGTAGATCCATCAATGTGAAGCAAAAGAGCCGATTTCAGCTGGCAGAAGATAACTGTTAGTTTTGATCCATTACAGACCTACTAACATAGTCAATATGCAATACTTGAAAGTTGCAACTGAGTTAAGAATTACAAAAAAAAAAAAAATACATGACACTGAGCCAAGTTGGTTGGTGTCTCCATGTGAAAAATATTGTTCACGCATATTTACGGGAGCATATGTATTACAGTAAGCATACATCATACTTGACGCTTGTCCACATAAAAAACTCGACCGGTGCGGAAAAAGCGACCCCCAAGGCATTTCATTAAGAAGGAAATCATACAATCCCCAGTCAAGTAAACCCCCTCAAAACCTGGCCCATGCCCCTTGGGGCAAAACAATCTTAGGACGACATAGCTGTGTAACCAATAGGCTGGCGCAGAGCACTGTAACCTGGGCTGGAGCGCGCCCATGCCACAAGGCAGCAAGCACATAGAGGGGTTTTTTTTTTTTGGGGGGGGGGGGGGGGGCTGCATTAGCAGCGTTTGAACCCTGGTCAGCGGCTCACAACACGACCAAGCTAACCACTGAGCTAATTATTATTTGATCTGTAGATCAGTAATGCTGAAAAGCCAAGTATGAGTTTATGAGACAGCTTGTTTACTAGGTCAAAAAAAACCAAACTATAGCATTATTTTTTCTTCTCTAGTAATAGCTATAGCCAAAGTATGGCCACACATGCACTTCTGATTCTATAAAATGCACATGGACAACCCATATAGTAACATCTGAAACGCTAAAAAAAATAACCGAATTGGCTACCTGATTACGGGCACGAGCAACCTCTGATTCCGACACTCCAAATGCAAGTCTTCTAAATTCCTCCATTATTAACCGAGACAAGTCATGCAGGGTACCAGGCTGTAATTAAATTTCTCAAATTTGTAAGAAAATATTGTGGTAAGGAATATTTCTGTATAATGCATGCATTTGCTCTGCTGCTGGTATAGCTGATGGTTATTTTGAACTTAAAGTAACATAGGATTCTATATTCATCATATTTACAATTAAACCAGCAACTCCACTGCTAACTGTCCTAAATGTGCATAGACCAAAAGCAACTCAAAGAGCTTACTAATATATAGTATTATGATGTTTTTAACCATCTGTTGGCTACACACTCTACATAAGAGATTAAGAGAGGACATCATTGTAGTTCGAATAAGGGATTCCTCTCGCAGTGCCAATCACAGATGTCCAACATTGGTGGTTTACTCATATATCTATCCTACTGGAAGACATCAGTTTCTCTCACAAGTTAATTATACAAATATACTACAACAGATGTTGCATGGGATAGGATTACCAAGCTGCTCAAGGTTCACTACTATATTTAATCCATATTTAGACATCAACACAAAATGAGAAGACAGATCTTATAAATGCATCAATCCTATAAATATTCTAAATGAATCAGAACAAAGCAATATAGAGCAACAGACTTTACCAGGGCAGTGGTATAAATGCCAAATAATCCTGTATCCCGGTAGTTCGTGTTGAAAGCCATAAGGCTTTCAGCTAAATTACCATTGCTGATACCACGAGCTAAAGCAGACCTTGCAGTTTCAGAAAAAAAGCACAACATCAACTTTAAGCAAAAAAGATGGTGGTAAGCAATAGGAAAAGCAAATTGCTGATAAATTAAATGTACACAGATGGACGTGCTTATCATACCCTGAGCAGTTCCCAACACCAAAGCTCCTGTTCCAAGATCCCAATATGCTTTGGATCACCATAAGGGGAATCGAGCTAGGGTCAGTCCATGATGAACCCTTGAAAGCAATTGCAAGGTGAGTTAAAGGAATCTCTGCACTTTCAACACGAACCTGCAAAAGGTAAATATTAGCTAAATAAGCAAAAAAGTAATCTAAAATAAGATAATTCAGAATCGCTTGCAAATTGTCCAAATAAAATCTGCTTCAACAGAAACACAGACCTCCGATCCAGTAAAAATAGCCGGGTTCGCCTCACAAAGCTGATCGGCATTAGTTGGGTCAGTGGAGAATTCTGTAAACAGCTCTTTCACTTGATCAACAACCTCATCATGACTGACAGCTCCTGCAGCAGATACAACCTAGGCAATACGGCAGAAAAAATGTTTTACTTCCAAATTATAAAGAAATAGCAAGTGAATCTGAACTTTCTAGATTAGCTAATAGAAATACCATTCGAGGACAAGAATAATGGGTTGAGATATACTGCTCCAGATCTCGCTTAGAGATCTTTCTAATATTCTCTTCAGGGCCTAAAATCGTGTCCCCTAGAGGATGGCCTTGGAAAGCTGCTTCATGCAAATGATCAAATATGACCTCTTCCATCATTCCTTGCACCTGCTCATCGATAAATACACATCAGAGATCCATGGGTAGAAAACGAATGTTGCACTTAACAGCAAAATCTATCCTCAAACACATGAAGAATACCTGATCATTATGTACAAAAAAATTGCGCAATAATAATTGAAAGCTATATTTTTTTTATATATATACCACAAAAGCACGTATTATTACCCACATATCAAATATCACTAAGAAGTAGTTTACTGCATTTAGAGCACAAGTTACAAAGCTCCACATTTTGTTCACCTCTCACAAGATCGTGCCAAATAAAACTAACAGTTACAACAGCTCAGTCTATGTTGCCAATGTTTCAACATGCCAGAGGTTACATGTTGCGCCAAAAGCAAATCAAGTGCGAAGCAAAATGTGACTTCCACTTTTAGTTCAAAATAAGACAATAACCATACAAGCATCTAAAAGTCTTGTTTTTGTCTTATGCCAATGGTCAAAATTACCGATTAGCAACAACGAGTGAACATCAAACAATCGCAAGCATCACTTGAGCTTGCAGGCTAGTAAGTCAAGCAATAATGGCTTAGGGCGAGAAAGGGGCAGCAGCAAAAGGTACTCACCTCCTCCATCTCACGGAGGATAACGTTCCGCTCCCGCTGAAGGGCCTTCTCGGGGAAGCGCGGATTCTGTAGGATGTCGCCGAGGACGTCGAGCGCGGCAGGCACGTGACGCGCCTGCACGTCGGCGAAGAATGTGGTCTGCTCGCGGGAGGTGTACGCGTTAAGGCGCGCGCCCATGTCCTCGATCTCCACCTCGAGCGCCTGCGCGTTCGGCCGGCGCCCGGTACCCTTGAAGGCCATATGCTCCAGGAAGTGCGCCGTCCCGTTGGTCCCGGGAAGCTCGTAACGGCTGCCAGCGTCGACCCAGACGCCGACGGAGGCCATCCGGGTGTTGGCCGGGTAGGCCTGGGTGACTACGCGGAGGCCCGAGGGGAGCGTGGAGACGCGCGGCGCCGGAAAACGGAGGAACGGGGAGTGATCGGCGGCGCGGGGCTCCGGCGAGGCGTGGCGGAGGAAGCGGCTCGGGGAGGAGGCAGGGGTAGGGCCAGTGTGGAGGAGTCGGTGAACGTACGGGAGGAGCCGGCGCCTCGAGCGGACGGCGGCGGTCGCGGCCATGCTGTTTGACGGAGGCGTTGCGCCGCCGCCGGGGAGGGGAAGGGGAGAGAGGAGGGGTTTGGGTTTCCTTCTCCCGTTTATTCTTGCGGCGGGGGCAAGCGAGGGCTTCTGGCAAAAATCCTGAAACTGAGCACAGAGAAATATCTCATCAGCGGATTTGTTTGAGAATCCGGCTCTGGTCCAGGTAGGGACTACGGAGTAGTAGAACAAGGGAAAAACACGTCCTGCAAAATTTTGAAACATTTTTCTCGAAACTTTTATAGCAGCGGAGTTTTTTCGAACCGCTAGAATTTTTTTGTGACAGAATTTGTTCCGATTGCCTACAGATTAGTAGAGATTATGAATTTGCACGCATGGTCATTTTCTTCATCCAGTTGTATAAGTTTATTGAATTGATTTTCTAATGTTACTTCACTTTTGTTGCTCTATCAAATCGTCCCGTTCATAGTACATTTTGAATGGAGCGAGTTTTTTTAGAAGATGGATCATTTGAGTTTGTTAGGAAAAAAAAAACAGAACAAGAAAATACTAAAGGCTCTTAATTTCACATTAATTACATAAGAACCATTTCAATTTTACAGAAAAAAAAACAAAAAAGAGAAAAATTTCCGTATTAGAACAAAAGAATTTCACATAAATTTGAAAAATCAGTTCATTTCAAAGAAAAAATGTAGTAAAAGAAAAAATTCTTCGTTTTCAAATGGGGCCTAACACAATCTGCTATGCCCGTGGGCTAACAAATTTCTGCGATGTCGGCGGTTTACAAGAGCCAGCCACATGCCGAGACTTTTGATAATTTAAAACTCATTTCATTAGACTTCGACAATTTAACACACTGATCTACTATTATACACTCAGATAATCTCATATATTATTTACATAGATATATTAAATTGTCGAAACACCACAAAATGAGTCAAAAAAAAATCACCACGTGCCCCATGGGCCCAAATGAGCTACTTGAGTAATCTCGTTGCGCTCTCGACTTTCAGCTAGACCACAGGCGCCCAAATAGTAATCACCAAGGATGTGGTAGTGTAAAGATCTCGTCCAAAAATTTCCGTAGTGTTGCTTCACATCACGATAGCCATTTCGCAGAGAGTAGAGAGAAATGATTCAGGTGGTCCGATAGAATTTTGCAGGACAAACTGTACCAATGTCACAATAGTCAGCTTACAGTATACAGACGCCGAGACGCATTAAGATGTTGAGAACATAATAATCTTAGCCATAAAAGTTTAGCACAAGCTCACACAAATCGCAAGCTCCTCAAAGGTACAGATCCAGGAGCATCAGCAGATAGAACCAATGTCAACCTGAGCCAATACTTGTTGCAAGGAAAGTAGGAAACCTCCTCGGTGTTCACATAATTAGATTTCACAGATAATCACATAGTTCATGTCCTCGGAGTGCAGCTAGCCAAGTGGGCCTTGAACGCCTCCAGCTCAGCAAGCACTTCTTCCTCAGGGCGGAAGATCAGATCAATCATGCGCCATATCTGCAAAAAATATAAAAACTGTAAGAACAGACAATAGAACACAGTAATAGGGCAATACTTATAGGTATAGTCATACAAGTCCCGGCAAAGTCCTATTGCAGGTACAACTCGATTTTATCATCGGTTCACACAATTTTTCACAATTTCAAGAAAGAGCAGTACCTGCACCGTTCCACCTCCCCCAGTGCTCTCGTTGTCATCAGAGACACTCATAATTGTCCAACGATCCGATGAATTCCAGTGGAAATCAACAATCTTGCCCCTGCAAAGGTGGATAGGATGAGATAGTATAAATGTCAACATTCGAAGAAAAGAAAAGGTGAGGTTTTGAGTGTGGAAAATTAGTTTCATATTAGGACAACATGCCTATGACCAGCATGTTGAAAGAAAAGCCCAGCATCGGAATTGGTATTTTTCTTCTTCCCGATCTGTTATCAGAGACTTCTACTAATCAGGCCGGGAAAAAAGCATGAAAAAATCAGCAGGCAACGGAACCCCGTCACCAACTTTTGTGCAGGGTCATCTCAGAAGAGTCAGAAGTTCAGCAAGTGTATAGTGTATACCTTCTCATGATCCCATAAATTTAGGAACCCATCTTCTGCAGAGCTTCCAAAAACAGATGCTTTGTCGGGTGACCACTGAAATGGATAAGTTATGAATTACAACCAGAAAACATTAAAGTATCAAAGTGAGAAACCATATATACATAATGAGATCAAAATAACAAATAGATTTTCTTGACATGCCTGAACACAAAGAACAGCAGCTTCATGGCCCTCAAATTTGTGAACCGGAGCAGCAGCTCCTCCAGAACTGAGATTTCGCCGATCCCACATACAGACAGATTTATTAGCAGAACTGCAATATCAACAGATTACATTAATCAAATAGAAAAACAAAGATGAAGAAATATGGAAATATTCAGGTCATGCAGAACTAAGTCTCCTCATCGTTGTACCCAGTTAAGATATAATTAACATCAAGGGGATTCCAGTCAACACAATGCACATCTCCATTGTGTGCTTTCTCCACCTGAAAATAAAGAAGGAAGTTCTCACAACATATTGAATTGAGTTGTTAATATATTGAACCAAAAAAATAACACAATAAATAAAAACCAGTTGAACAAATAAAATTGACTAGACGCGTAATTATACGCAAACATTAGATACAAAATCAGACAAGAAGACCACACGGTAAAAAATATTTGAAAGGCTGACTCGAAAGAACATTCTGAGCGAGGGACTATTGTACAATGTTTTGTCCCATTAATAGCCAAATCGACCCATCACTGATTCAACATAAGCGGAGTTATCACCAAAGATAAAGTAATACATTCAAGCATTCAAACCTCTGCCTTGAACAAGTTAAGCTAGTCAAGATAGAGAAGAAAATCACCTTTACAGTTGGGATAGTACCAGTCCGAGCATCCCAGAGAATAAGATAAGAATCATCACCCACGCTACAGAACTCTTGTGCACTTCACCCCACAAGGAAAAGGAAAGGTAAGATGATAAAACAAGACGGGCAAAGGCCCATTTGGTAAAAGATGTTTAGTGAAAGTGACTACTATCAACTTATGATTACAATTAACGGAGTTAAGAAAATAAAAGAGAGAAAAGAAATGTTCTGACCATGAATATTTTAAAGCATAGATGGCGAATACAATACATGTGATCTGCATGCATCCATTGCCTTGGAAGTAAACCAGAAACAGAGTAGCTATTTACCAAGAAGGGCAGAATTGAACATCTTCAACAGTGCTATCATGTCCATGGAATACACCTCGCGGATCAACTTTAGGACTATCCTTTTCATTCATAGTTTTACCAGACAGCTTGCTGGCAGATGCTCCAGGGGAAGACTCCATTTTTGTGGAATCCCCAAGGACAGACGTGATCTTGAATGCTCCATAAGACAACAGACTTGTCCTTTCCTGTTTAAAAATTTGCATTAGACCAAACCCAAGTTATCACGACATACTATATGTTTTAATATAATCTTCAAAAGCCTACTACAATTGTGGCAGAAGTTGCAAAAAAAAAAAACAACAATTTCTGGTTCCTATTAAAGTAAATTTATCTTGATACATTGTCAGATATACGTATAACTTTCTCAAAAGAGCCATTGGTGACACCATGGGCCTACTTGTTAGATGCCATAGTGGCTGACAAGGAGGCTCCTGGTGAGAGAAAACAGTAGTTTTTGCGACGAAGAGTTAAAATAGTTGTAGGTTGCAATTGGTGCAGGAAACTGTATGTTTCTGCAACATAAATCAAAGTAGTTGTATAGTTCAAAATACATTTTAAATGATTCAAGTTAGGCAAAAATCATGTAGCTAGCAAATACAAGTAGTTGTCGCATTACCCAATACAATGATTAGGTTTTAATTTAGTTTCCATGCCTGTGCTGCAAGTGAAGACTGAGCTTGCCCACAATTGCAAGGATAAGTTTCTGCGTAATCTAAAGTTCTGATCTAAGCTGCAGGGGCCAAAGTACCAAAATTATAATCTACAGTTCTGATCTAAGCTATAGGGCCTGAAGTACCAAAATTATACATTTTCTATCAAAAAGTATGACCACAAATGTATAATTCCACGAAAAGTGATTCTTGGGAAAAAGGAATATTGTAGCCGTAAACTGAGATATAACATATATTTTAATAAAGCAAAGAAAATTAATAAAAATGAGCATATATGAGCTAGTGCAGCATAGCACCAAACTTGAATATAAAATAACACAACATTGGGTCCTAACAAAACAGCATATTCAGCATTTTTCCTGAAATTATATGCTCCCACACCCCCCCCCCCCCACAAAAAAAAAAAAATTGCAAATAAATCTCCTAACCTCCAGATAAAACATATGGTTCTGCTGGACACATAGCGAGTGCAAAATCAGCATTTTCCTGATGGCCAGTTAGTATCTGACGACAAGATAAGGCTAGTAAGCATTGTGCCTGAAAAGAGTACAGCTTGCAGAGCCGCAGATTGAGAAAATCATATCAAATTGGGACGAGATACAGGTTTTCCAAGGGCAGCTTGTCTGTTTGGCTGGGCTTCAACGTCCCAGATAAGTACCTGTGTGTTCATGGAAAAAGTTTCACACTCAAAAACCATCACTTTATAGCTGAAATGGTCAAAGTCATATCTACTCAATTATCAGAATTAAGCAGCAGTACAACGATTGGACGTACATATGGACTGTCGGTATGAGTAGCTATGATCTTACTATTCTGTGGGAGCTCCCTGATTCTGTGAACCTGTTTGCATGATAAAACAAAAATAAAAATAAATCAGCTATCAAGTCCAAGAATGAATCAAAATAACAGAAAAACTAGACCCTAGACAATGAAAGGAATATCAACAACAAGACTGCAGCGCCAATACAAGGAAAAAAATCAAAATGAGGTTTAAAAAAAAACACATACAGCATGCATTGAGTAAACCAAAGATAATGAAGTACCCACATAATTTGTAGAAAACAAAAAAGAAAGAAACAGTTCTTACCTCGCCTGGATGAATAATTATCTTGTACATTTTCACAAAATGTGATTGTGTTTCCTCCCTAAACTGCAATAAACATGTAGATAGAAGATCAGGTCCCCAATAAACCAATAAAAACCAAAATTCATAGGCTGTCAAAGCATCAATGGAACACCAACAAGAATTTTCAAGAGGCGTTGCATGGAAATAAACTTTCAGTACATAAACATAGAAAATAAACAATACAGAATAATGGGCCCATGTATGATATACCATGCAAAACGATTAGGCATAACTTTGAATGGGAACAATGAAAAAGATCTGAATATGTTGGGATGAGAAGAAAGTGACATCATGGATCAAATAAACATTAAGACAGGAACTAAGGGGTGAGTAACATGCAGGACAAACTTATGCACACAGCTAAAAACTCATGACCTGCTGCTTTTGACTGAACCAACCTGCAAGATATGTTCTGCAGATGCAACCTTTGGTTTGACAACTTCACAATTCACAATAACCAGAGTATTAGGCATGCTTCCGTCCGTCTGAAACCATAGCAAGATAAGCAAATCTAACAGTAACTTTAAAAAGGAAACATAAATACAGACTAGTAGACAAAATCTAAGCATCAGCGTGTGACTCCTCAAACATTTGAATTATCTCGAGCTTCGAAATATCTCCAAAGAGATGGCATAATAGCATCTAATTGCATGTGCACTTGCCTGCTCAGATAGGTAAATGCGCTGGAGATTTTTGTTGGAAAGTTTTACGTATTGCGGCCCCCACCTACTCTCATCAACCAAGTACATAATATTCAACACCAAAACGTTTTACTGAATAATCATACAGAGAAGATACAAACGGATGTACTAGCCAGCCCATCAGCTACCAACTCTGAGGGCTACTTTGGAAAGAAAATTGTTCTAGAAAATTTAAAACTGGATCCCAATATCCTCTATCTAGGCAGCTCGTTCAGCCGCATAGCAAGGACTACATGAACGCGCAAAGCTCTGAAATCCCAACATAGACAGTCGCATCTCGCCAAACCCCACATTCATAAACCCTAGTAGCATCATAAAATGTTACCACATAACGTCTGGCAGCACCATTTCCAGCCCAATCCACAACATCCGCACCAAGGAACCAACGATGCAACAGATCTGAAGACTGGAGCAGCCGCAAACACAGCCAAGGACAAAAACCCTAGTACAGATGCCCAACCTACCCCCTCTAAAACCTAATCCGGCAGGAATCCTTACTGAATTCAAAAATACGGCCACGCATAGACTCAACCGACCAGCCGACGAGGGCAAGAAAGCCCGGTGGCAGGGAATGTTACCGGCATGAGAGTGATGGCCAGACGAGGTTGTGGTTGGTGAAACAGTCGTAGAGGACGGGGATGAGTCGATTTCCACTACACGTAGCGTTCGTCCAACGCCGCCTTCGACCCGCCTTTCTCCTTCATCTCCGACATCAGCGGCTCCGGGAGCTCTCACGCTCGCTACTACTGCTGCGGGGGAGCGTGATGGAGCCTGAACAGTAGACACTCTCTGCCACCAAGCAGAGACCGAGGTACAGAGATTTTTTAATAATCGCCGGTCAAAAATCCCCTGTTGTACTTCCTGGCTGTCGTACTGTCCATCATCCTGGGGGCTGAGACCACCTGGCTGTCGCACTGTCCGTCACCCCTGGGACCACCTGGCTGTTGTACTGTCCGTCACTGCTGGGACCACCGGCAGTGACCTACAGCGCGGCAAGCGATCCCCACGCGTCAAAACAATGGGCTTCAAAACGTCAAAGAGAAAAAAAGCAACGAAAACAATAACCCTATGTTTTGGTTGCCATTTTAGCTAATTCTATTGTTTGATGTCAAATATGCGACGCTATTTAGACTAGCAAAAATCTAAAAATCTCAGTATCTAGGGGTGAAAAGGGAAAATGTTGACTTCCCGATTTCAAATACCATTTTCTCTCTAGTTTCTAACTTGGTAAAAAATTTATGGTGACGGCAATGAAGATGAGTTCGGGTAGTCGAGATCGGGAATAAAATGAGATGAGTTTTTTTTTATCGAATTTCATGGCTTTCAAAAAATTTCCATCTAAAATGTAGCCCGCATATGCTCTAGGCCCAATTTGAAGCTAGAAAGACATCACTAAGGCATGCCATGTCAATGCTGCCGCTGCCCAGCACCACCAGATGCAGCGTTGGGACTCCGACTCCGCTAGGTCGATGGCTAGGCGTAACTGGTGTGTTTCGCTATATTCGAGCTTTGTCTACATCTCTCGGCATTATCTCTTTTGTTCCTCTTGTTAGTACCATTAGAAAAGGCAGATTGGGCATTGAGAATAAGATGGTTATGGTTGCAAAAAACAGAGGTGAGCAGTCCAGTCATCGTTTAGCCCGTCGCCTCGGCTGTCCTTAGCAGGAGCAGGACACGAAGACACTCGCTGAGGGAACCAGAACTCCAACTCAACGTCAAGGTATACTTGCACCATTGCTTTAATTTTGGTAGGCACGTAAGAGCGTAGCATAGCAGCAGTTACATATGGCCCTGTTTGGATCTGCTTATAAGCAGATTACTGATGGAAATAAGCCATAAGCCCACCTAAACGCCCTGTTTAAAATCTCGCTTATTAGATAATCAGCGTTGGAGAGAAACCAGAATACAAGTGATTCCCGATTTTCTCAGACGCAGCCTGGACGCGGCGGTTGAGATAAGCGAAAGTCCTTCTGGGGGCTCCATCGTCGATTCGGCGTCCCCTTTGCTGTCCTTCTCCAGACCTCGCCGCCTTGCGCTACCACGCTGCATGCTCCAAAGTACGAAGCGCCGCCGGCGCATATCATCGCCCTTGTCTCGCGGAGAGAGAGAGAGAGAGAGAGAGAGATGCACGAACAGGGCGGAGCCGCGAAGGGCGGGTGGCGAACACGGAGGCACCACCAGCCGGGTCGGTGGCGGCAAACGGCCCCCATCCTCCGGCAGCAGATGGCAGAGAGGCGGACCGAGCCAAGCACCGCTGCTGCTCGGGATCCAGCTGCTTTCTTTTCTTTTCTTTGAGTGGAGCAGAGCACTTGTCGGTTTGAAGTCACGGACAGCAAACTCACGGCAAAGTGATTGTAGCGACAAATTGATTTTTGAGAATTACATACTCTCCGTTCCGTCGTTGATTTCATATTGATCATTTATTTTATTAAAAAACTATAAAGGTATTTTTTAACCAATAGTAGAATAAGAAAAAATAAAATAAATAAGCACTAAATTGCTAAATAAAAATATAAGTTCAATATGAAAAAACAAAAAGTGAGACATCAATAGAAAAAAACGGGCGGTTTAGTTGATACACGCACTGCAAGCGAAGTAGCATCGGTTAAACTTCAATATATTAAAAGTGTTTTTAATGACGGCTGAGGCAATATGGTGGAGGACGACGATATTGAGGTTGTCCTCAAACACTAGGGCGCGTGTCTAATTCGATCAACTTAATACAATGGACAATGTCTTAAGTTCAGGCGACGCAGCAGTTTCTATAAAAAAAATACTAATATTGATACACACTGACTCTAATGTCGAAAGTGAGGCCAGATCCGTTAAAAAATAAACTTAATAAGCTTTTAATAATAAACTAAATTATAATAAAATATATAATATTTATCAAACTTTTTTAAATAAAACAAATAATTAAAATTAAATTTAAAAATTAACGGTGATAACCATTAAAAAACGAAAGAAGTATGTTTTTAGCGGCCTATTCTTCTCGCCTTAGAGTAAAAATAAGCTACTATCATACTCAGTGGTATTTATGTCATTTTACCAATTATAATAAATAATCCAATAAAAATAAGTAGGATTACTAAACACATTATTTATTTAGACAGCAGCTTATTAAAAAATTATGTTTTTAAGTAAATGAGTTCCAAAAAACAGATCAAATAAGGTCTATGTCCATTGCTCGGCAGGAGCATGTTCCGAGAGGAAGTCAAAGGCTCAAAGCGAAGGTGCATCAGCAGCGTCTCGTGCTTTTGTCAAGACCTAATCCGAATTTTTTTCACCCTGTCCAGAGCTGCGGACCAGGGGCCGTTGATGGGGCAGCGTAAGCGGCCAGATGCTGCCAATGTTTTTTCGCAGGAGGAGGGCCATTTTGCCAGCAACAATCCAGATTCAGCATCTGAGAACGACGGACGTCGTGAGTTTCGATTAACCAAAAGACCAGACTCAATACTAGAGCTTTGCTGACATATTACTTGGACCACCATTGATGTTCTTACGAGGTGACACGGACACCGACACAGTAGATGGCTAGGGCGGCAGGTTCTCCTTAGCTGAGTTGGGCTTGGGTTTCTTGAGCCCATCAATGCTACCGGGGCCGATGTTATTGGGTCGCACGGTGATCTCCACCGGCTCAGGAATCCCTGTCAGTGTTTTTCAAGTTGGTTGCCGGGCTCATACCCCATACTCCATGTTGGGGGCTGCGCCATCGACATATATATAATATTTATATTTGTATAATCTACCAACTATTAAAGCTGCATTCTCATCAAATCATATCAATTTTTTTTCACCGTTCGATCAGAGTTCGATCAGAGGCTTCAATTAATACTACTGGCCGTTCATTCTACACCTCTCAATTAACTTTTTTTCCCTTCCCCTTCGTCTTTCAGCGGCTGCCATCCTGCATTTAATCCCCATCTTCTATCCACTTTTGTTTAATCTGAACCTCCCTCTTTCTTAATCCATCTGCACCCTCATGCTTTATCCGCGGCGGCACCACTTCAATAAGTTCAAGAAACAAAGCAGGCCGCTGACACGACCCCACCCCGTCACCAACGATAGAGCGCCCTCCCTAGCCCCCTCACCTGACGAGGAGTCCCCTATGCAGCAGGTGTTGGGTGATGGCATTGTCCTAGTGACCGCGGTCGTGAGCGGGCCATCTGATAGGGAGGCAGAGCCCGCAACACCAGCGGAGGAGAAGCGGAGACCCAACCCGGTGCCCACACCTCAGTTCAGATCCATGCGGCAGGCTAAAGTAGTTGCTCGCGTGATTGAGATAGAGGTTGCAGCCACCGTGGACATCATCGAGGCAGAGGCAAAGGCCGTCGCGACGCGGCCGTGGTCTAGGACGAAGCTTCGTCGAGCGAACGGGAGCGTTTGATATCGCTCCATCTCCCAAGATTTACAGAATACTGCATTTGAGAGAGTGCCACCAAAGCCAGAGGCGCCGCCATCATCTTAGAGTCTGGATTCGAGGAGTCTCTCTGCTCTCGACCTTTTAGTAGTCTATTCTTGCCTAAGGTCATTTATCAAGTAGCCGTTTCTGATCTCATTTCCCCTAAAACATTTGTGACCGCACTGCGATGCATGCATGTGAATGCTTTGATTGACCGGGTGCATTTTACCCTACTGTGTGCTCACAGGAGCCATTTAGAAAAATTTGCCGTTGAAAAGATCTTTCGACAGTGCACTGTATTAGGTAAGAGTCTTTGTCATATAGTATTAAGGTTAGCGAGCTCTACTTTATTAAGGTGTTGTTTTGAGTTAGCTACTATTGTTTTTTTAGAAATCTTAACTGGAAACTTTTAGACCTTGCAACTTGGCCAATCTACTGATGATAATTGGATGTTTTATTCAAATTTTATTAACAAACGCAGCTAGAAAAACTTTGAAATTTCAAGCAAATAGGATTAATCATCGTATCTTATGAGCTCAAATGAATTTATTAAATAGTTCCCATATGTTTTATCTTTTTATCTATTATAATTATTTTTTAGCTTTTTTATCTTATTATAATAAATCATCATCACTGTTATAAATTCCTGCGGCGTCATGCCCGACAATCATCCTATACCTGATGGCAGAGAGCGGTAGCTGATCCAATGATAGATCGCGCGCATACGTCTTAAGAGTCTTAGCAGTTCTCACTGCCAGGGGTGAATTTCAACGCAGGACGCAAAACTGCAAAGCAATTACCCAAAACAGGCAGCAGCAAGCCATACGCCCAACAATCGGCAGACACAGTAGCAAATTAGAGCCCCACTCATTTTGGTTAACATCCGCCACTGGTTTAGCTCCCAACGGCCGAGCTGCAGTGTCGGCACACGTCAATTCAAGACTTTGAATAATAATAATCACTCGAACATCTGCATCATGACTTCGATGTTGATGTTAGGCACCCACACAACCGTTGGCGGGTATGTTCAGATTGCTTTGACCTTATGAAATACTATATGAAGTTTGGAATATATCGCTATTCTCCATCTAGTCCAACTTGTTCTCTGTTTTTTTTTTATTTTGTGCGTGTGTGTGTGAATTCAGTACCAGCTTATTCCTGGAACACCCCCAGCTTTATTCTCATCTTAGAAATAATTAATAAAAGATGCTGCTCGTCAGCCATCATCGATCACATCCGAAGTCCGACGAACTCTTCTCTGAAATCTATCTACTACACTGGCGGAAAGGATTCGGTTGCTGGACCAGTGGAGCCGGGCCGTTGCATCGAAAGCATGGGGCCGGCCGAGCGACGGGAGCAGCCTGATCGGCCGATGCCATCGGCCGCGCATGCCGCACATGCCTGGCCGGCCAGCGCCCGGGACATGTCGCGCCGGTTTCGCCAGGGTCAAGCATCGGAGCGCGGATTCCTCGTCGATTACAGGGGTGTGTTTGGATTGCTTTCGTCAGGTGCCTTTTTCAAAATTAAATGTTACTAAATTGAAGGTAACTTCAAATCATTAGTAACAAAATAACGTTTGAATCATAACCTTACCAAATCAGTGGTAATATGCAAGAAACTGGCATTTAGATTGTAGCCATACTAATATTTGGTAAAGTATTAATATAATATAAAGAGTTTAAAAATTAATACAATTTTTTATATTAAAATATAGTCACGAGAGATCTTATTTTACAGATTTAATTGTAAGAGTCCAATAATAAAAACAGATCATAAATTAGATATATCATTAAAAAGATACAATTGTTTGATGTGTTTTAACATAATATTTTAAAAATAGGTGCAACCACTATAAAAAAATGCCACGTCAGTTCAACCAACTTTGGCAAATAGATGGAGGCGCAGGCGAGCTATTTCTTCGCCCTGACGCTGGCCAATGTTGGCTGTTGATTTGCATTGGTGTTTTCAAATTTTTGTTGGTAACTTAAAATTTGATGAAGAACCAAATAGCTACCAAATTCTATAGATATTGTTAGAAAGGTAAACAAAGGTAAGAATCCAAACACCCCCTAGGATCCGGCCCCAAATCGCATGGATCGAGACGTCCGGCCGACATGGATCGAGACGGCCTCTGCGTACGGATGTAGTAGTACCAATAACGAGAAGTCTGGGTGGATCGCAGCATCACGTCCTCCTCGCCATCGACCGCGACCCCGCCGGGCCCCGTCTCGGTTTCAACCTTTCAGGTTCCCGTTCACCCGCGCAACATGCACCTACCTTTCGCATCACGTTGTTTGCACGCACGGACGGATAAATTCTCCCAAACTTCTTATTGGATTTCGCAGAAAATATCAACACGCACGTTCTTCTCCCGTACATATACCCAGGCAGTACGTACTACTACACGTTGTGACCCGGAAGAGGTCGACTAGTTAGTCGCACGCGAAATTCGCGGTATCCGAAGGTCCGCCGCGGAAAATCAGACGCGAGAGCGACGGGTCACTTCTCTTTTGTTCCCTTTGATTTTGATTCGCCGGACCAGAGGAGTAGGGAAGGGGGAAATAAACAGGATCTACGCTACGCCGCTCACCACTTGCGGTGAGATTTGCGGCGAAACCGAGAGATCACGATGCCCGGAACCAATTGGACGCGAGCAAAGCCAGGATTTGAGCTTATCCATCGGTCCTCGTCACCATCCAACCCGTCCTCCCGCCCGCCGCCCATTCCGTCATCCGCCAAACCGGACGTGACAAGATCGTTCGAGTCGTTACGGGAAGGTTTATTGTTTCATCGGTGGCGTCGGTCGTCGTTCTCCGCCGGACTGCTGCCGTTTCCCCCGGCGCAGGCAACCAGGCAAAAGGTCAAAAGCGCCCGCCTAACTCCGCCGACGACGCAAGCCGCGCGCGCGGGAGCCCGGAGGACTTGCGAGATGGACACGGGATTTCACCGTGTCCGCTCCTTCCGAATCGTTCGTATCGCTAACCCTGTGTCTGTTGGTTTAGTGGCTCGGTGGTTCTGTGACATGTCCTGATGACTTTTACTCGAGCCCTGTAATAAGTCGTTTCGAATGAATCAGGAGGCGTGAACGAAGACTACAAAAGGTCGATGCGTCATCTGATGGTCCAGGTCCAACACGGCCACACGGGAGGAGGTTGTGAGTGCGCTCCTTGGATGCTTAGTACTACTACGAAAGAATTATTAAAACAGGACGAACAAATTCCAAGCATTGTACTCTCGCCAACGCTTTCTGCAAGTATGCGCGATGAAACTCTACGCCGCCACCCTTCGATTTCGCGTCTGTTTCGCGTTTCTTTGCCGCCTGGGTCCAGTGATGATTGATGACAGCGTGCCACTCTGGAACGCAGAAAGCGCTGCTTCGCTGGTGATTGTACGAAGAAATTGCGATGTCTGGCTTTTTCCTTGCATAGGTACGGTCACTTACTCCCATTATTCGCGGTTAATTTTTACATTTAATTTTAATTATTTATTTTATTAAAAAAGTTTATTTAAATACGTAAAATTATAAATTGTGACTCAACTACCTCTAATGCTAAATTAAATTATAATAAATTTTATTAATTTTTTTAAATAAAATAAATAATCAAAGTTAAATAAAAAATTAAAAACAACATTAATTTAAATAATGGAGAGAGTTCATACTAGTCACTCAACGTACGCACCTGACTACAGTCTACAGGGCTGGGAGAGCCTTTCAATCACCATCGATCGGCTAAGCTAACCTTCCCTGATTCGTTGGCAGGGACAGGGTCGCAGTGTCACGTCTTGTTCGTTAACAGTAGCTCGTAGTCCGTTAATGGTGGCGTTGGAGGTTAGCAGCAAATAATCTCATGCTCACTATGAACCAAGTAGTTGACGTGTCAGATCAACGAGGCACACTCGTGAAAAAAAGTTAGAGAACTCTTGCTTTTGAGCGTGCTCTGCAGCATGCTTCAGCCTATTTCTGGTTTGATTGACTAGACAAGGCATCCACCGCACGCAAGGGACTCATCGCCGCCGGTCTGGTTTGTCTACCTAAGCCCGTTGTACTTTTGGAACAAAAGACCCAATGTTTGATCGATAAACCCGTCCTCTGCTTTTGAAATGGTCCGCGCATGGGACCGCACTATGCGCGCGCTTTCTGTCGTCCCCGTTTTTCATGGTTCATTAATTGTACAGCACAGCGTGACCTCACCAAGATGTAGCGTGACATCAGGCAAGCTCCGATCGACCCATCGAGTGCCTCGAACCATACTGTTATTCTACTACATCATCATCATGATGCAGACTACGATTAGTTCGTCAGTGGCCGCTTGCTTGCTTCATGTGTACATTTCGCGTTAGAAAAGGTTTGTTGCAGGGCGATCATCCGAAGCCTCGGAGCAGGCATGCCTGTCAAGCAATAGACTGGCAGGCGCTAACCCGCCGCGTGACGGGAAAGTGCCGATAAACCGACACGGAATGCACGCCACCGCTAATAGCCACCCATGGCACGCACCTGGTAAAAATGGAATTACCGTGTCCTTGACCCTGATCAACATCCATCAGAATCGACATATTTGGCGTAATGACGTGTTCGATGAATTCCACCACTCTCGCACGTGAAACTTGTCGAGATCATGTACTCTAAGTACTTATCGATCCGTAATCATACACGTGAGCCAAGACCTAAGAGGTTTTAGGTCAGACGACGATGCACGAACACATGATCCGACCTCTAAGGCAACGATCTACGAAAGCCGAGTCTTACCCGCATCTGACGCTAAAACGTACGACAAAACCGACCTTCGAAGACCGACCCTCGATGGCCAACCTCGAGAGTAAGTGCGACAGTTACGTCGCATTTAGTCTAGAGGCCAACCAACAGTTTCGACGGGACGGGTCGGGTTTACCGCAACAACACTGTGGCTGACACTACAGTATCGGACAGGCCGCGAAAGTCTACGGACAAGACCCGACGACATTGTGGCTGACGCTACAGTATCGAACTGGCACTACAGTACCCGGCGCGATGTGCGACACCCCCGCACGAGCATGACGAATGATGACGACGTCAATGGAGGACTCACCTGTCAGCGAGACAGTAAAACCGCGTAGAGCCTACCATTTTATAACTCCGGGCCGCCCTATATAAAGGAGGGTCCAGAGAGCGATAGAAGAAATCGATCAAAACTCTGAAATCTCGCGTGCAACCGTTCACGTGCGCGAACACCCCCACGACTTAGACGCCGGATCCTCTCTCGGAGAAAGAGTCGACCTTTTGTACTCATTCACGGATATAAACCATCCCCTGGACGTAGGGTATTACACCGTTCGAGGTGGCCCGAACCAAGTAAAAAAAACTCATTGAGTCTTCCGTAGACTAGGTCACATCGAATACGAAGGCACACCACTCTCTCGATCGTATTTCATACAGTGCCGGTGGTCAGAGCGTCGACAGTTGGCGCGCCAGGAAGGGGGGTTTTCTTGGTGTGCTCTCGCTTCGCCTTTTCAATGGCTTCCTTCTTCACCGTTGTGGAAAACATTTCGGTCTCCCATCTTCGCTTTGGAGATTTTACGGTCGCTATCACCGAAGATGGCCGGTCGTGGCGCATCTTCACCTTCGCCTCCGGACAGGCATTCCACTTCGGGAGTCTGAACTTCATCGCCAACGAAGGCGGCGAGCTTCACCTTCAGCTCCGCGCAAGAAGTACGCCCCACGACGTCGACGGAACCATACTGTTTTAGGGCACGACCCGTCGAATGAGTGCTTCACTCTCCACGCCTCTAAGGGCGAGGAACCGACGACTCCCGGCAACACGTCAGACGCCAACCCGTCTCCATGTCCCACAGTGGACGCCGTTGATCAGGCTCGACCGCACCCGGGACGAACCGACAGCCTCGAGCCTCACGGTAAAGCTATAGCCGGACCCAGCGACGTCGCTCGAGCTCGGAGACGGTACCAGCGAATCGTGGCTGAAGGGCCGCCAACCTTCAGCACTCCACTTGAAAATCTTGCGGCAGCAGCATGCGTTCTCAACGAGACCGCCGCACTCGAGGATCCAACGCTGAGGAAAGTGTACGACCGCGTGCGCTTTTACTTCGGTATCGCGCTTCAGCAACCAAAAGCATCTCTCCAGCCCCAGCAGTCGGAGACGCAAAGCAACCGCCGATCCCATGATTGGTGAAGTTCGGCGCGCGATAGCCGAGTAGAGGAACGAAACCCTCGGCACCACGCGGGGTCGGTCCAGCCACGGCTCAGCCCCAACTGCGACGCCCGCAGCACCATCGACGTCCGGCGACAAGCGAGGAGCGAACTTCGCACCGAGTCTCGGTGAAGGCGCTCCTTTGACCGCTACTACCGACGCAGCTCCTTTGACTCTAAGAGCCCAAGCCCTGATGGGATCGAGCCCAGAGTGTTCAGATCGCTCATTCGACGCGCGAAGTTCTCGGAAAGATTTCACGCCCCGACTACCATCAGCGATACAATGGGGAAACGAACCCTATCCATTGGCTTGAAGACTACCGTCTCGCCTGCAGGGTCAGATGAGCAGTCGACTTGTTCTCCATCCAGTACCTGCCTCTCTTACTCACCGACTCGGCCAGGGGATGGTTGGAACACCTCCCTGAGGGCTGCATACAGGACTGGGGCGACTAGCGTCGCATCTTCGTCGGCAACTTATAGAGAACCTACGCGCGCCCAAGTAATTCTTGGGACCTTAAAAACTGCAAGCAGAAGCCTAGCGAGTCGCTCCGAGACTACATCCAGCGCTTCTCACGAAAGCGCAACGAGCTCCCGACGTCATCAACGTCTTCGACGCCGACGTCATCAACGCCTTCACCTGTGGGATGACGTCCAAGGCGCTCGTCCACAAGTTGGGTCGCAGAATCCCTCGGACGGCCCAAGGCCTTCTTGACGTCGCCACGACCTTCGCCACCAGGAAGGTGGCCGTGCAGGCTAACTTCGATCGAAGCCGGGCAAAAGACAAGGAGAGGTCCAGGACCGACCGTCGGGACGATCCATCCTTCGACCGACATGCCGACCGCCGCAACGAGCGAGGCGGCGGTAGTTCGAGCTGCAAAAAAGGGAGGGGCCGACGCCACGACGACGACTTCGTGGCTGCCGCCGACCGGTCGGCCCGACCCCCAGCCAAGAAGCTGATCAATCACGATGGCCACTTCAAAAAGATGCTCGACCGACCCTGTCCTAACTACTCCATGCCTGTCCAGCACACCCTCCGAAATTACCACCTGGCAAGGAGGTTCTTCAAAGGCGGGTTCCAACCCGACTCCTCGGCTACTAAGGCCGACCCCCGAGCCAAAGGGGCCGAGGACGATGTCGGCGCAGCCTTCCCCGAGTCGGAGGACTGCCTCATGATCTTCGGCGGCCTTGCTGCCTATAACGAGTCTCGCCGCCGGCAAAAGTGGACTTGACGGGAGGTCAACGTGACCGACCCCGCGGTCCCTCGCTATCTCAAGTGGTCCGAGGCCCCGATCACCTTCGACCGGGCCGATCACCCTGACCATGTTCGGCAACCCGAGCGCCTTTCGCTGGTGCTCGACCCCATCGTTGGCTCCGTACAAGTGACGAAGGTCTTCATGGATGGAGGGAGCACCCTCAACATCCTCTATGCCGACGCCTTCAGAGCAATGAAGCTGATGGAGGCCGACCTCTGCCCGAGTCACGCTCTGTTTCATGGGGTCGTCCCCGAGGGCTACGCAACACCCCTCGGGCAGATTACGCTCCCAGTCACATTTGGTGACCGAAGCAACATTCGGACTGAGTCGCTCACCTTCGAGGTGGTCGACTTCACCGGCGCCTACCACATCATCCTAGGCCGATCATGCTACGCGAAGTTCATGGCCGTCTCTAACTACGTCTAACTCAAGCTGAAGATGCCCGGTCCAAAGAGCGTCATCACTGTCTCGTCGCGCTTCCAGCACGCTCTCGCGTGCGAGCAGGAGAGCTTCGGCAACGACCTCCGGCAGGTGCTGCAGGGCGTGCGTAAGGACCCCCGACGGGGCGAAGTCTTCCACATCAGAGTACAACTTTTTCAGAAGACTCAAACCCGCCGACCTCAGGGCTTAAAGTTCGCCTGCCAAGCCGTCCCGCTCCTTCTTGGCGACCTCGGTAGCCTGCCCCGCTTGGTCCAAGCTCTTCCGAAGCCGCTTGTTCTAGACCTGAGCCGCTGAGAGCTCCTCTTGGACTCCACCGGCCACTTGGAACGTCTGCTCGAGCTCCGCCGTTGCCTGCTCGACCTCGGACTGGAGCACGACCCTCTTCGACTTTAAAAGGTCGACCTGCTCAAAGGCGCGGTCGCGCTCCTCCTTGATGATCCGGATCGTCTGTTCCAAGGCCGAGCGGGCCCCCTCTGCATGTTGATGAAGGAGCCCAAGGCGCCGTATCTCGGTGTCATGCTCGGAGACTTGGCGACGAAGCTCTGCAACGACACGAATGAGAGTCCGACCCCGACCTCGGACAAACACGACTCACGGCTTACCGGCGTTGGTGCGGGTGACCTGCTCGAGGCCCGCCGCCACCTGGCTAGCCCGAGCGTTGGAGGCCACCACCTCCATGCGCCCTTTATTGGCCTCCTCGAGGGCGACGCGGCTCGACTCCCTGGCGGCGTGGAGTTGGAAGCGCAGGTCGGCCACTATCTCCCTCGACTCGGCTCGAGCCTTCGCCAACTCCTCCCGAAGGGCATCGACCTCAGACTGGAAGGCGAACCCACGAGGAGGCCGACCCAGGGCGGCATGGAGATTGTCCTGCAAAGAGACTGTCAGTTCGAAGACCTACAGAAATCGGAGACGAAAAAATACAAGTCCAAAGACTCACCCGACACTCAGTAAAGTGCGCTTCGTCAAAAATGGCGTCGACCTCCTCGACGACCTCGAGCAGTTGACGGAGGCCAGCCACCAGCCTCATGTTGAGCGCCCGGGCGCCGCCCACCAGGTCCATGAGGTAGCTAAACCCGTCGGCCATCCCCTCAAGTGGAAGCGGCCCCCTCCAGGGGATCGTCCAAGCGGCTATCGGTGCTGTCGGCTCGCGCGCCTCGCTGGCGGCCTGTTCACAGCCAACCAGAGCCACAGAAGCCGACGTCCCGACCATCTCCGGCATCTTGCCGAGAGCTGTCTCGCTCGGGCCGCGCC
>BCLH01002613.1:0-45028 GCA_001602315.1 Zoysia pacifica
CTACTGGCCGAAAGGCCAGGCCGGCCATGCGCATGCCCGTGCTGGCAGGTGGGCCCATGGCGCACCTGACAGCCAGCCGCCGCCCACTCACACTGACCCGTGGGTCACTGGCCCACACCCAGCCACACAGCCAAAATTGCTACGGCCACCCAACCAGTGCACACAAAAAATTATTTTCGAGCCATTTTAAGTCCAAATAAATTCTTAAAAATTCCTAGAAAATTTTCACTTTACAAATACACCCTTATACATCTGAAAACCCACTTAGCAAAGCCCTTTTGCCACCACAAATTTCACATTAGTCCTCCAATTTTTAGAAAATTTCAAAAAGAGCACTCACATCTTATTTTTACCACCATTTCCACATACCACATCCGTTCCCCGAGATTTTTGCATCCTTAGAATCGTAAACACGAGACCAACATTTTGAAACCACCCCCCCACGCTGAGTCTTCTCGTTTATTTTTGAAGTTTTGTCAACTTTGTTTTGTAATTGTTTCCCCGTTATAGATTTATTTGGTCTTTTCTCGTGTAGACGAGGAAACGCTCGGAGACGAAGAAGCCGATGACTTGGAATACGAGAAAGAGCCCGGGGATGCTTTCGAAAGTAAGTCCTAATCTCTTGATCATTTTGTTTCTAGTTTCGCTACGCACCTATACAACACGTATGCTTGCATGTTCGTAGCTATATGTTCAAAACATTGTGTAGTTATAGACCTATTTGTTATACATGTATTTATATTGATGTCAGTAACTTGCTCTTCATAGGTATAAATACTACCTTGATATCTGGTTGTCGATCGAACCTTGTTAATCGTAGGAATTTCATCATTAAATACTTTAATGCACGAAAAGTTGCTTTGAATTAGAATGCTTAGGAACACTCACGTGAAGCTATGCTTCATCACTCAATATACATAATCATCATTTATCAAATAAGTTACAAGAGTTTAGAGGTGTGTGTCAAACAAGGTGGGATGGGGAATAATGAAAACTGATGATAGGTGATGGGAAAGAATAATATTTTTGGTCATGAGGCGGGCTCTTAGAGCTGTGTGCTGCGTGTAGGCTTCGGACTGATCCACTTGCTGTAGACGAGCGTTGCTCCTGCCTTATAAGGACCGATTCATTGGATCTCAACGTAGTGATTTCGTGCAACCACATAACCTGTCTGGGCGAGACTCACTCCACTCCCTTGGTCATCCACTTTGACCCCTAAGGCGGTCGGGTGGTACACAAGTCGCAGGAGTAGACGTGAGATACTCACGGTCCGGTCTTCGATTACAGCAATAGCCTGCGCAATGGGTTCGTATTGCCCACCGGTATAGCCTTTGGTTTTTATAATTACTCGTTTGTGTGTGGGTCTCAGGGAGTAGATGCGGATGACCTAAACCCACGGTCTGGCTACGAGAATGTGCTATTGCGTCATCGGTGGCCTGAAAAACCCCGAGCGATGACACCTGTTTGTATCTTGAGACGGACTTTGTGGACACCTTAGTGTGCATTAGAGTGAATGTTATGCGACTCTGTTGATCAAGAGGAGCATAACCTGTGGATACAGTATACAACCTCTGTGGAGTGTATTAATCTATCTGGAACGGCCGTTACACGGTATTGACACACTACAGCTTGGGCTCACAATAATTAGTTTTGACCACTTTCTTGTTGGTGTGAGTGGGTGTAGTTGCCAGTGTTTTGAAAAGTGTTTGACTGGGATAGTGGGGGTTCATCCAGTTAAAACTTCGGAACTTGCGAGAAAGGCGACTACTCCTCCAGGTCCAACATCTAAAATATTGATAGAGTAGGGACACTTCAATCTCCGTTTTGAAAACTCTCTGTAGAGAAGCCTGCATAAAAACACTTTTGCTAAAAAGAAATCAAAGCCTCTCCTTGTCGACCTTGTAAGCACGTATACAGCTAAGTACGGGGTTAGGACTTGCTGAGTACTTTTATGCTCACCCTTGCTGATGTCGCTCAGATAAAAAAGAAGATGGTGCTGGCCTTGATGACGATGAGTAGGGCCGTTCTGCACGCGAATTTACCTGTAGATTTTGCTTCTTGCCTTTCTCTTTATGTAATAACTGTGCGAGATTGCCTGGTGCACTTCGTTGGCTTGTAATCTAAGACTTGGTTGTAAGACTCTATATGAGACAATATATGTAATATTATTGGTATGTGTTATGTATTCACGATTTACATGCGTGCCAACTACTGATTCAGATATTGGTACGGTGCTCACGGGATATCTCAGAAATAAGGTATAACAATAAGTAAAACATGGTTTGATTCCCTCTCATTCTACCTCAATCCAACCCACCTTTAACAAAACCTAACAAAGCCTAAAAAAACTTGTTGAACTGAGGCATCATTTGAAACGGAGGAAGCGCGTACGAAATTTTGAAGGAATCGACTCCTTCGAAACGAAAATGAGCGGATCGTTTGCAACGCAGGAATCATCGATTCTTTTCCGAAGGAAAGGAGCGAAAGAACACCTGTTTTGGAGTAACCAAAAAAATCCATCGCAACCCAAGGGAATGGGGAGGGCGGCCTGGTGGAACGACCAATATATCTTGTGTTAATATTAAAATATCAAAACTGCAGAAAACTTTAGAAATTAATAGAATAATTATAGAAAACTTTGAGAATAACTTAGTAGACACCTAAATAAAGAGCTCGATGAGATAAACCTAACGGAATAACTTTAGCAAACATTGAAAACTAATGGAACCACCTTAAAAAATTTTGAAACTAAGAAAATAACTTTAGTATACTTTGGAAACTAATGGAACAACTTTGAGAATCTTTGAGAATAACTTTAAGGACACCTACATAAGGAGCTCGATGAGACGAACGTAACGAAATAACATTGAAAAACTTTGGGAACTCGAAGCAACTTCTTGAATTTTCAAAAATTAACCATTTAAAAAGAATTCCAAAACACCGAAGAAATAGATGAGGCTTTAAAAAAAGTAACAGAAACTTAATTTAAATTAAGTGCTATGAATAATGATAATATAGTTTGTAAAATCGGATTTGAGTTTCGCTAACATTTTTATTCCTGTGTTTCTATTATGCATTTCAAACACTTTAATTTTTTTTATTATTCTGTTTTCAATTCTTATAGTTTTCCTAATTTTCCATTTCTATGTTTTTCTCATTACTACTTTTTTTCTATTTCTATGTTTTTATTCCTTCGTTAACGGAGCCTGAACTGGGAATTGCTGAGGTACCTTCTGCGGGAAAACGATTGATGAGACAAAATATCGGCAATGTGAGGACTAGACGGTCCTAGACGGGAATCACTACATTACGACTTGCGCCACTTTGGTATATTCTAGATTATTTTTTCATAACGATTTTGAGTTATCATAACGATTTTGAAGCGTAATTTTAAAAATATATGGAGAGTACTAAGTTTTGGAAAAATGACAGTGGTAGGTATATATTGATGCTTGACATATACACACCGGATCTTTGATGCGATCACCATCATCAAGGCAAAATGAAAGGCTTGATTGCGACGGCAGAAACCACAGCGACACCAACACTATGCACTGATAGTCATGCATGTTTTACTAAGATATGCCATCTTTTTAAATATAGTTTCGGAGGTGGGTATAGCGTCTCTACCGTACTGCCTGTCACCAACATATGAGGTTAGGACCGCATGGCAATGGACGGTGCGATGAAGGATTCGGTTTTAAAAATATATGAGAGACACTTTGTGCTACTTAATATACGAGTCTTAATGTCCTTGCTAATAGTATATTAATTTTAAAAAATATATATTCTTGAAAATGCTGAAATATTGCCATGATAAAATAATACTTGCGAAAAAAAAAACATAAACTACTAGTACAAATAGCGTCATCTCGTGCATGCATGTATGCCGCCCATGCAACAAATGATCAAAATCCGGTGGCCGCAAATCTTCAGTGATAAGTACTACATCCATTTTTCAACTCTGTCCGGGGATCTCATCTGATCCGACGCGTGTAACATGCAAACGCATAGAGTAAGCGCAAGCGATACGGAGGATGAGATGCACCCATCACTTGCCAGCGACTGACACGGCTGGCAGCGATCGATGCTGCAAGCATCAAGCTCTGGCTTATAAAAACAGTGTTATAGATAGCAAGTCAGGTTCAGTTCACTCGGAAGCTAGGGGTGCAATGGCGGCAGGACCGACAGACACCACCGCCGACACGACGGTGCCACAGCCACCGCCATCGCAGGGGAAGCTGGTCACGGTGCTGAGCATCGACGGCGGCGGCATCCGCGGCCTAATCCCGGCCACCATTATCGCCTGCCTCGAGGCCAAGCTCCAGGTACGTATAAGCGCCGGCACCAAGCCCTCCCGGCCCCGATCGACTTCATCTAGGTTCGGAACGCGATTTAATGTGTCACGCGCAGGAGCTGGACGGTCCGGACGCGCGGGTCGCCGACTACTTCGACGTGATCGCCGGGACGAGCACCGGCGCGCTGGTCACGTCGATGCTGGCGACGCCGGACGAGAAGAACCGACCGTTGTTCGCCGCCAAGGACGTCGTCGACTTTTACGTCGAGAACGGGCCCAAGATCTTCCCGCAGAGAAAGGCGGGGCTCCTGACGCCGGTGGCGAACCTGCTGGGCGTGGTTCGGGGCCCAAAGTACGACGGCGTGTTCCTGCACGACAAGATCAAGAGCCTGACGCACGACACGAAGATCGCCGACACGGTGACGAACATCGTCGTGCCGGCGTTCGACGTCAAGTTCCTGCAACCGGTCATCTTCTCGACGTACGAGGCCAAGTCCGACCGGCTCAAGAACGCGCACCTCTCCGACATCTGCATCAGCACGTCGGCGGCGCCGACGTACTTCCCGGCGCACTTCTTCACGACGCACGGCGCCAACGACGGCGAGTCGAGGGAGTACCACCTCGTCGACGGCGGCGTGGCCGCCAACAACCCCACCATGATCGCCATGTCGATGCTCACCAAGGAGGTGCTGCGCCGCAACCCGGACTTTAACAACCCCGGGACGCCGACGGAGTATCGGCACTACCTCATCATCTCCCTCGGGACCGGGTCGGCCAAGCTGGCGGAGAAGTACACCGCGCCGCAGTGCGCCAAATGGGGGCTCATCCAGTGGCTGTACGAGGGCGGGTTCACCCCGATTATCGACATTTTCTCGCACGCCAGCGCCGACATGGTCGACATCCACGCTGCCGTGCTCTTCGAGGCTCTCCGTTGCGAGGGGAACTATCTCCGTATTCAGGATGATTCGCTGACGGGTTACGCGTCGTCCGTGGACATCGCGACGAAGGAGAACATGGAGGCGCTGATCGCGATCGGCAAGGAGCTGCTCCGGAAGCCGGTGTCCAGGGTGAACATCGACACGGGGATGTACGAGGCCGTCCAGGGCGAGGGCACCAACGAGGACGCCCTTGCACGCTTCGCCAAGATGCTCTCCGACGAGCGCAGGCTGCGCAACTACAACCTCAACTCCTACTAGTACTTTGTGTTATAATTATGAACTTGCTCCCATATATGGAAGTACAGAGTTTATGTTTGAAGCCGGGTTTAATATGAATGAGGCTCCTTAACGACTAGGCTGGCTATTTTGGAATGGAGAAAATTTCCTATTTTCTATATTTTTTAAAAAAATTAATTTGTTTCATAAAAAATTTTCATCTAGTTCTCGTAAAATTAATGTGTTTCAAAGAGGTCTTTAGAGCATCTCTAACAGATGCTTTAAAATAACCCTATACTTTAAAATCTAACAATATACAGTACGAAAATTCTCCAGCAGATGATTTAAAAAGATCTGATACTGTAATTTTTTTAAGATCCTTTGTAATTGTTCCTCCGTGCTTTATATTTATAAAAGCACGAAACATGGTGCAGTATTCCGTTCTTTATTATGGTTTGTGCTTGGAAGAACCCCAATTGCCACTTTCGTCGCTAGCTTTACCATACCGTCTGACCACCCAAGCTAACCGCCTATCACCAGAGCTTGCCATATAGTTACAGATCCTCGCCACCTAGGTCTCGGACCTTCCAGCATTGTTTGTCAACATCTTACCGTGTATTTTATTATTACCAACCTGAATCTAGACAGTCGTCTCTAAGCTCGATGTCCACATGGTCGTGGCTTGTCTCTAGCTCCTGGTCATTGAAGCCATGTGTGGCACTGATCCTGCTTCATCCTCTTTGAATACGACGTGTTGCAGCCGACATCAAGAAAGAGCTTGGCTTGTTAGCATCCTCAGGCGCAGCAACAGCAATATGATGGATGCTGTGAGCAAGCCGCCTAAGGTGTTTGTGTTCACATTAGTGTAGTGCTCGGTGTCGGCAATCTCATGGAGGTAGACCAGAGCCCCCTGTTCATCATGTCCAATTCCAACCTCGGAGACAGCTATGGGCACGATCAAAGGGTGAAGCTCGCTTATCTTGAGGGCATCTAAAACTAGTGCTCGCCACACCGGTTTGTACCTGCGCCACCTCTTTGCTGTGGCTCTTAGTCTTCCAAACTTCTCGCCGGCAAAGTCGTTGTGCCCGACATCGTCAACGCTCAAACATGGTGGGTGATTTTTAGGTTCTCGATGAATTGCCATAAAAATAAAAACGATTATAAAGCATCAGTTTTAGAACACCTGTTAAAGCACAACTTTTAAATCTTTAAAAATAAAAGTTACAATATCTTTAAAACTGATTTTAAAACATCACTTTTAAAGAATCTGCTGGAGATGCTCTTGCTCTTTTCACGTCATGTAACAACGTGCATTAGTAAGGAGCTTCGCAGGCCACTAGAGGTCAGGCTGATATTGGATCTTCGCCAGTTTGCTATTGATGTCAGTATGTGACCAATGGGCTTTGCATTGCAGATCAGGATGCTGCTCAATTTCTCAATTTGTTACCGCGTCCAAGATGATTTTTTTTAAGTAGGTCCAGAGTCCCAGAAACTAAATCCTCACCAGAAACAATTTTTCTTTCCTTCTGACGAAGAGCATGGCTCGATACGGGTGCTGTCCACTTCATGTGTCTTGCCGGCAGCCCGGCAACCGTCGTCACATGATGCACTGACGCCAGGCTCAGAACGACTCGTTCGGTGGCCGGCGTCTCTCATCCTTTCACCGATTAAGGGCCGTTTGAATCTTTAGAGATTTTGAGAATCTAAATAAAAAAAATTATTAGTATTTAAACAGAAAAGTTTTTAAAAATTATAAAATCTTATGAATTAAAATATTGTTTAATATGTTATACCATAATGCACATCAATATAACTAAAATGATAAAATCTCGTAATCTAAACAATTGAAATTTTGAAATCTTAAATTTTTGAATAATAAAATTCAAAAATTCAGATAAAATCTCGTAATTAATCCAAACGGTAAAGATTTTATAATTATAAAATCCGAATTCTAAATCTCAAAATACATAATCTAGAATCCGGCTTCAAACGGGGCCTCAATCACAGCGTTCGAGTCTTCCGACGATCGATGATTCTAGAACGAATGATCTCAATTGAAGCAACTTCTACACTAGTTACGTGCATCTTCTAGGGCGCGTTTGGTAATTAAAAATTAAAAGTTTAGTTTGGAATTGGGAATAAATAAAAAATTGAGATTGAATAAGGTGAAGAAATGAAGAGTCCGAATTTTCTCCTCTCTTTCTCCCAAACACTTTTTCAAACCCACCTTTGCCAAACCACACCCTAGAGTAGTTCTCTAGCCGAGAATCAGGGCTAATAATATCCGTGAAAATTAAGTACTCTCTCCGTTTATTTTTATAGGCCGTTCTAGCTTTTAGCATAGAAATTAAAAAAAATGAAAAAGTATGCTACGTAGATAACGAGGAGGAAATAGAGTTTTATTGAAAAGAGAGAAAGTGTATTGAAAAAAAGAGAAAGGTATATTGGAAAGTGAGAATGACACATATTGATAATAAATTTTGAATGTTAGAATGACTTATATTTGTGAATGAAGGCAGTAGTTTTCTTGAAAATTGATGAAAACGATCTGGTTCAGTTTCTTTGGACGATGATTTTGGTAAAAATCATCACTGCACTGTAGCAAAATAAAAACCGGTTGATTTCACTGGGTGGTCGACTGACATTTCAGGTGCTGTAGCAAACTGATACTATAGCGATTTTTTTAACCTTGCCTACGACAGACCAGATGATTGAAGCGTCTTGTTCACCAACCTAAGGAGACTGAAGAAAGGGGTACACAACTTCATGGTGTACTAGGTTCGAGTGGCCGGGTCTTCTGTTCCTTCTTTCGATTCAGGTCTCCTTTGAAACGCGATTTTTTTTTTGTTTTCTGCATTTTTTTAAAAAAATTTTGTGAGATTTTTGTGAAATTCCTACGTTCCAAATAAGGCTTATAATGATTGGGCTTGAGGGCTATACAATGCTCGGATCGGGTCAACGCATGGAGGGCATTAGGTCGTGCGGGTCGTAACGGACCGAATCGACGAAGTCGCCTTTGATCTGTTCGGAGAGAGAGAGGTGTCACGATTTCGTTGTGAAAAGTGGCTAGGTTTACGGGCAAACCAGCAAGTCTACACGCTTTTGTGGCAAAGAACGACTAGTTTAGGAGCAAACTATCAAAAGTCGTCGAATCTTCCACCCGGGAGAGACCCTGTTTGAGCATGAGCGTCGCCGGATGTTGAAAGTGCATCTAGGCCCTCTAGTGGATTTTGATGGATGATGACGAACTATTTAAAGAGCTAATCAGATTTGTTAAGTGTATTGACAGTTGAAAACTTTCAAAAAGAAGAAAAGAATATTGAAAGAAAAAAAAGACCCCTCAATTTTTTATCAAGTCCCAAAGCCTTTTCTCGTGGAAGAATACTAATTTTTATCATTTTTTGAGTCTAGACATGCCGTACTATCAAGGAGACTCAAATTGAGGTCTCAAAGTGTCAAAAATGCTCAAATCTTGATCCAACCAAAGATTTTTTTATCAAAGTATCTAGTATAATGCCGAAGTCTCTAGTAAGGCTTACTAGCTTTACCTGAGAAGACTCACCGGAGCGTCCGACAAAGTGCCGAAGACTCCGGTGGCCTAGCAGCTCGCACCCGAAAAGGCTCACCAGAGTATATGACACAGTGCCGGAGACTCCGGTGGCTCAGGCTATGCCAACCCGAAAGGCCTCCTCAGAGTATCCGACATATGGACGGAGACTCTGATAGACCGAAGTGTTCGGCATAGTGTCGAAGTGTCCGATCAGTCAGAATGTGATCGAACGGCTACTTTTTAGAGCCCAAGTATTTATACCCCCTCAGTCCTTTTTGGGAGGGCTGATGACTCACACTTACTTGCAACACTTTTGAGCTCCAAAAACACTCTCTCACTCTCTTCCAAGGCCTAAGCTTGCAAGATTTGAGCTAAAGATTGTGAGAGAAGTGCTTTCACTCTCATTGAGTATTTGTGACACCGTCGAGCTTCGATTAAGTTTGTTACTCTTGGAGCTTTTGCTCCTAGAAGGCTAGGTGTGTCCGAGAGCTCCCAACTTGTGTGGTGATGCTCGAGAAGTTTGTTCGCCTCTTCTCGAAAGGGATTTGCTAGTGGAGAACTCAACCTCACCTTTGTAGTTGGTTGAGTGAGAGAAAGAATCAAGTGAGATCTGATTCTTTGTGAATCTCTCAACAAAGACGTAGAATTCCTTCATGAACTTGAACTGCGAAGTAAAATCTTGTGTCTCTTTGTGCTCTTTTCATTCTTATTAGTTCATATTATTCTTGTTGTTCATATTCATAGATTTGCTTCGATCTACTTGCTCTCTAGTCTTTAGCTTGTTTAATTGCTTAGATCTACTTTCTAGATCATATTATAGTCTTTTGATTCAAGTGAAATTTGCTAGAACTAGCTAAAACTTGCTTAGATTTAAATTTCGTCCAAAGAGCTTGTTTGACCAAAGTGTCCGACATGTTACCGGACAGTCCAGTGACCAGAGTATCTGACACATTACCGAAGACCCTGGTGGTCTAACAGTTCGTTGAGTTTGATTTTTCAAAAATTATTTTAAGTTGTCTATTCACCTCTTCTCTAGGCAACTTTTAGATGTGCCCTAGGTCGACCGACAGGCCTTACGACATCATCTATGACCGTGAAGATCGGTAGATAAACAACATAAAAAGTTGAAAAAAGATTAGTGTTTAGAGAGATAAAAAGTAAATGGTACTTGATACAATCGATTGGGTTACCTTCTCAATCAGTTTTTACGCCTCTGATTTGGTGTCAAAACTACTTCGGACATCAGATATTTCGGCCCTGGGCCGAACACTCCAGTACCAGACATTCCGACACATTGTCAGACCCTCTGAGGAGCTAAAATACGATTCCAAAAGGGGGTCGTTTGGAGTCAAAGGGCCGGACACTCCGCTACTTTGTCAGACACTCTGAAGGTCCACAAAAATATGATTTCAGAAATAGGTCTGCCAGAGTCTTCGTCCCTTTCGCAGCTATTTTTGTTAAGGCCATGATTTACTCTTTCGGGCTCCGATTTGAATTGTCTCAGCGAGGGCTATGTTTTGAAACCCTCAAATCATAGATTTAACTTCATCTTTATGTTTTTTTAAGCACTTTTTTTCTTTTTTTAAGTAGAATTTAACCAAATTCTTTGAAAATATCCTCTACATCATAGAAAAATATGTTGAAAAATAATTTTTACAAAATAACTGTATCGACCAAAATTTAAACATCTTCTACTATATTCGACCTATCAAACATCAATTTTCGAATTAATCAATTTTCGAATCAAAGAGGCGAAAATGGCGATAGCTTTAAGCGAATTCAACCCCACTCCTGGACCATGCATGGCCAGTAGTAGTCAGCACGGTAGTCGATGTGAAAGAGAGGATAATCTCCCACAGTAAAAGTATGTCGCCAGCCAAAGGCCAAGCCTCGTAATTTGCCACACAAAAGCAGGTGCACAGGATAGCATCTTTAGTTTTAAGGTATAGATAAAACTTTAATGAACTGATCAAATTATGTATTTTGGCTGCAGAAAATAGTTTAATGGAAATAATAAGTTACACCAGCTCGAGTTCATAAATAGCTCGCCGAAGCCTGTTTACCGATCGAGGCATCAGTGTCACATCACTTCGAAGTCCTGCTACTAGTTGGTACTCCTACATTCAGATCAGCAGGTTAACCATGGGCGGCAGCGCCAATGGCACGGCCACCAGCAACCCGAAGCCATTGGAGGGGAGGCTGATCACGGTGCTGAGCATCGACGGCGGCGGCATCCGCGGGCTCATCCCGGCCACCATCATCGCCTGCCTCGAAGCCAAGCTCCAGGTAGTACCACACAGTGACCAAAGCAGGAGCACTGATAACCATTTCTTTAAGTTGACCTGTCACTCCCTAGCTAGTACGAAGTATCTTCTTTTCGATCGATTCACTCACTGCAGGAGCTGGACGGGCCCGACGCGCGCGTCGCGGACTACTTCGACGTGATCGCCGGGACGAGCACTGGCGCGCTGATCACGGCGATGCTGGCGGCGCCGGACGAGAACAGGCTGCCACTCTTCGCCGCCAAGGACCTCACCACGTTCTACCTCGAGAACGGCCCCAAGATCTTTCCCCAGAGAAAGTATGCACGCCTCCGTTTGTGGCTGCCATTGTCCTCCTTACCCTGAACCTGCAAATGAACTCTTCAACTGATGTTGTTATCGTTGTTGTCGTCGTGGCGGAACATGTTAACTAGGTTCATGAAAAAGGTGGTGAACCTGTTCAGCTTGGTGATGGGTCCAAAATACAACGGCACGTTCCTGCGCGAGACGATCAAGAGCCTGGCGCACGACACGAAGATCGCGGACACGGTGACAAACGTCGTGGTGCCGGCGTTCGACGTGCAGCACATGCAACCCGTCATCTTCTCGACGTTCGAGGCGAAGACGGACCCGCTCAAGAACGCGCACCTCTCCGACATCTGCATCAGCACGGCGGCGGCGCCGACGTACTTCCCGGCGCACGACTTCAGAACACACAGTCCCGTCGACGGGGGGTCTCGCGAGTTCCACCTCGTGGACGGCGGCGTGGCGGCCAACAACCCGACCATGGTCGCCGTGTCGACGATCTCCAAGGAGGTGCACCGCTGGAACCACGACTTCGCTCTGGGGAAGCCGACGAAGTACCGGAGCTACCTCGTCGTCTCCGTCGGGACAGGGTCGCCCAGGCAGGTGAAGCAGTATACGGCGCCGGACTGTGCCAAATGTGGGTTGATCAAGTGGATCTATAACGGCGGCCTAAACCAGATCATTGACATCTTCTCTCATGCCAGCTCCGACATGGTTGACATCCACGCCGAAGTGCTCTTTGAGTCCTTGAGCTGCAAGAAGAACTACCTTCGCATCCAGGTACAAATTATTCGAATCAAAACTGTTTTTTATAGTAAATATAACAATTTAGGAGGAAGTAAGCTTTTAAGCTCATGTGGCACTTACACGATGCAGTATGATTCGCTGACGGGAGACGCATCTTCTGTGGACATCGCGACGGAGAACATGCAGAACCTGATCGAGATCGGTGAAGAACTTCTCCGGAAGCCGGTGTCGAGGGTGAACATCGACACAGGGATGTACGAGGCCGTTCAGGGTGAGGGCACCAACGAAGACGCCCTTGCACGCTTCGCAAAGATGCTCTCTGACGAGCTCAAGCTACGCAAGCACAACCACAACTCCTATTAAAACTGATCGAGCACTGCAGAGAGGCAAGACAGGGCAATGTGTCTTAGATCGCGTTGCCGTATTGGTGCAGTCTCCACTCACCACTGCACTGCACTGCTTGCAGAGTACGAGTAGCTTCTAAAGCACTCTCTCTCTCCCTCCGTTTTTAAATTATTTTCATTTATTTTTAAACTAGAATTCTTGTTTCAATGTTAATATTGAAGTGTGATGTAGCTTTTGCTTTTTGCTTCTAAGGTGTGAATTTGTCGATGTCACTACTTGTGCCTGTTTTTTGGGTAATTTCCAGTGGCCACCGTTGCTATCCTAGTTGAGATATGAATGAGTTAATATCTGTCCACTTTTCATTTTATCCACTTGTCCATTTTCAGTTGTTATTTGCTAGTATCTGCAAGAAGCCTAGAGCTGGCATTCTTCATCAGCTCAGATCAGGGTGAAACTAATCAAGCAGGAACAAGATCATTCTAGTAAAACATGAAGGCTCTAGTTCTTCCTAGCTTGTCATCTTCGCTGTTATCTAAAAGTTGACACATTGTTCAGATGGTCTAACCGAGAGGCAGTACCTTATGATTCAAAGCTCACAAAAATCCAATACGATTCTGACAGACTGGATTACTAACTTAGAAAAAGAAGCATTTACTTCAAGCAATCTTTTGTAACAGAAACCATTACATTAGCTTCTAAACAGAAGTCAAGTCCGCTATGGCAACAGGGTTGGTGAATTATTCCATAATGACTACAACAATGTAGAACGGATAACAATCTCGGTGCCATCACATTGTCATCAACCTAAACTTTGTTCTACAGACCCAAAGGACAATGTCCTCCAATCCACATTAACTGGTAGCGAATACTAGTTGTCAATCTTTTCATTATGCTAGTATACAAGGCGTTATTCACCTTAACAGCCCAGTACTAAGCTTGGGATTTCTCAGCCACATCACCACCCGCTTCGTTATCCGCTCCAGTTGTGGTTTTGTGGCTCTCGGTGCCAGACGGCTCTGCGCACGCTCCAGCTGCTGCATCTTGCTTGCCTCCACGCCCATCAGCAGGGGCAGGCGCTGACTGCTGTAGGTCAGCTGTGCCAGTAGGGTTAGCTTGCATTGGCTGCATGCCATTGATGGATGCCGGTCTCATTACCGTCTGTCCAGGAAATGAAAGAGCCTGTGCTTGCTGCTGCTGAAGCTGTTGCTGTTGCTGCTCTTGCATCTGTTGCGGGGTTAATGGAGTTCTTGGAGGAAACATGGGTACCTGGGACATGTAATGCCCTGCACCTGGCACCATACCAGGCTGCATCATCTGTTTGAAAGAAAAAAAAAAACTTAACTGTCAATGCGAAAAAGGGATAGACCGGAGGCACCAACTTGAGCGGGACTAACCTGAGGGCGACTTGCAGGGTTCTGTGTTGGTTGGGGTTGGGCATCTGCAATTGCAGCCAGATACAAGAGATTCTTTTGCAGTTGAGCTTGATACCTAAAAGTTCAGATCATGAAGTACACATTGTCATTGCTAGATATCAATTTTGGAGATAACAATTACATAGGCAGGTCAATCATGAATCTTTTTTAAGTTACTGCACTAACAAGATTTAGATTAAATGAGGTATGCATCCTACAAAATCTCTACTGCTAAATTAAGTTAAAGATCAGGAATACATGTAATTTAATCACAGCGTAATTCTATTTCCAGTTTGTCACATGCGTAACACAGCAATCACACAGGATAAATTTGATTGTGGACCACGATGCTGGAAAACCATAAATACTGCTTCAACAAAAGAGATTGACGGTGGTATTCACAGGCACATCTAGGGTTCATGGGTTGCATATTTGAAATGTGGGCAGGTTTGAGGGATATCCATTGTAATGCCATGAAACAATAACCGGCATCTTTATACACTCTACTTTCTAGAACTACCATTGCAAAATAACTGCACCTCGGCTCTTAACAAACAAGATAATCAACAGAAGCATTAAAAATTCATTGCTGAGACTCGTAATGCAAATAAAAGGCATTTCACTTAATAAAACAGATAAAAAGCATTCCATGTGGTAAATGTATAGAAAGATACTTACTGAGCACATTCAGCTAACTTTCCTAAGTTCTGATTTTCCAAAATGGCCAAAATAAGCTGCTTATTTTCATCCAAATACTGCAAACAAAAATGAATTAAGTCCAAGGAAATAGTAATCAGAAGAAATCAATGATATACATTCTCATGTGAGGCTTGTATACTAATGAAAAAATTCATTTACCTCTTGTGTAAAAAGTGTGCAAGTATTTTTTTCCACAAATATTCTGATGATTGGTTTTGCCATTTTACCAGGGAGGAAAGTTTGTTTTCATAAATTTTGAATATTTGCTTGTGAGTTTAAGTCACCAACAAATTGTGAATAAACATAGAGAAGAGTAGAATATAACCAGCATCTACGAAGTATACACGTTTCACTATTTTATTTCAAAAAATGCAAGTAGCTTGCACGCTATCCAAAAAAAAACTAAGTTATGGCTGCAGAATATGCGCCCCAGGTTGGCCCCTAGAATCATTAACCATGCATTACACATCTAGCCAATGTGAGGCATCATGGATCAGTAATGTGAGTAGCCAATGTGCAGCCAGTTGCCAAGTGAACATATTGCAGGCTTGTGAGCCACACCATTAGTGGTAGGGTGATTATCAGAGCTGATTCCGTTTCAGAAATGGAAATTCCTACAGCTTTATATTTGATATTATTAACACCAGCATCTCTTCTTAAATGTCAAACTCTCCCCTACAGCCATTGACCACGTGCTATAAACTGTCTGCATGCCTTCCAAAGTAACATGGTTGTTTCCAGTGCTCTTACAATCTCTACTCATGCACTTCGGTTTTATCTTAAACTGCACACACAAAGAGTGCTCCAAGCTTGATTGAACGATCCACATCACACTAAAAGGGACAACATAACTCTGGAAGAGTGCAAGCAGCATAGCATAAGAATAATTAAGACACTGAGTCTTTTTGACAGACCCCCCCCCCCCCCCCCAACCACAAAAAAAAGGGACCTTTTTTTAGCAATTCTCTAGTAAAAAGTAACTGTGTGGTTGAGGACAAGGGGCGGTCAGTTGCCAGGCTGCACAACATAGGGCTCGTCAGTGGGCACAAAATATAGCCAGAGCGATACAAATAAGGTCAAGCAAGCTACTTTGGTGAATGGTATTTTGTGATTTATTTGTAAGTATTCGGCTGATTGATCAGCAATTAGCAACTGCGCCCTGCTGTAAGCAGCCATGAACGCCACCAAGCAGCACTGGCCTTCGCCATTTACCGCAACCATTAAGAAACAGACCACTGGCCACAGGCCTTGGCTGCGCCTTCAATCCGGCTGCGCCTTCAATCCCCACACGACGATAGAGAGATCTCACCGCAGGCGGCCGACGAGCCGCACCAGAGCACTCACGTGAGCAACAGCGATACCCTCCGAAACCGATAAATGAACAGAAAGACCCGATCTTTCCCTAAACCAACGCACAGAAAGATCCATCTATACCGGCCAGAGCAATCCCCGGCGCAGAGCATGCCGCTCTGTGGACCACGGGCGCGGTCTCTAACAGGAAGGAAGCAGGGGCGAGTAAGCACCTTTTGGATCTGCTCGGTGGTGATGCCGGCCGCCGGTGGAGGCGCCGCAGCGGCGCCCGGTGGCATGGGCATCTGCTGCTGCATCGTTGGTCGCCGAGGTAGGTGGGTGGGTGGGGCGGTGGCGTGAACCTTTCCCTTTCTTCAATATTTCTGTTGGGGTGAAAGTTGGGAGCGGCTTTTGGGTCCGATTTGCAGAGCCAAAAATCGTGTTTGGATGACTACTGAAGTTTACCACACTGCAAGGGTGGGGATGTGGGCATGAACCTTCCCTTTTCTTCGACGTTTCTGTTGGGGTGAATGGAGGGAGGGGCTTTTGGGTCCGATTTGCGGAGCCAAAAGTGCGTGTTTGGATGACTACTGAATTTTGCCACGCTGCAAATGTGACAGACATGCTAAAAGTTTGGCTAATAAATTCGACGTGTTTGGTAAGTTATGGCGAGAGAAAAGAAGTAGAATACTATTAAGCAATTGCAGCACACAATAAGTTCAGCAACAAAGCAAACAATTGCCATAATTATTGCGACGGGCCGAAGTTTTGACGTGGCAAAATATGGCAGCCATCCAAACACGCCCCAATTTTGGTAGCTTTTAGGGAGTAGCACTACAAGTCTACACACGGAAGGAAGAGGTGTGGGGGTGGAGGGGGAAGACGCCAGAAAAATTACAAATATTCCCTCGGGCTCATCTCCGCATAGTCGGTAGCTGAGTGTATCCATAGACTCAGAGAGCAGATGCCATCCTCTGCAGTAAATCAGTAAATGTTAGTCACTGACATGTGGGTCTGGATTTACATATCAGTGATTGTTAATGCACAACATTTACTGTTGAGGAGAGTCACCCCAGACACAGAAGGGTGAACATAAGAACGGACAAGGGGCGCTCCGCTGCCAGGCTGCCACAACATAGGGCTCGTCACTGGGCACGTAATATAGCCAGAACGATACAAATAAGGTCAAGCGAGCTATTTTGGTAAATGGTATTTCGTGACGAATTGGTACGCGCTACGCCGATTGATCATCAATTAGCAACCGCGGCCCGCTGTACACAGCGAAGAACGCCGCCACGCAGCATTGGCGTTCGCCACAGACCGCAACCCGTAAGCAATCGAGCACGGGCTGCAAGCCTTGGCGGCGCCTCAGTCCCCACACGACGATAGATAGGCCGCAGCACCGGAGCACTCACCCGAGCAAAGGAGATGCCTTCCGAACCCAGAAACGAACAAAAAGACCCGACCTTTCCCTAACTGAACGCACGGAAAGATCCATCTTTACCTGCCGGAGCAATCCCCCGCGCAGGACATGCCGCTCCGCGAGCGGCGCGGACCCTAACAGGAAGGAAGCGGGAGCGGGCGCGCACCTTTTGGATCTGCTCGGTGGTGATGCCGGCCGCCGGAGGAGGCGCCGCTGCGGCGCCCGGCGGCATGGGCATCTGCTGCTGCATCCTTCGTCGCTGGGGAAGGTGGGTGGGGCGGTTGGTGTGCACCTTCCTTTTATTCGAGGTTTCAGTTTGGGTGAGGCCGTGAGGGAGCCTGGGAGGGGCTCTTTGTTCCAATTTTAGCGAAACAAAATTTACAAATTTTTTTAAGTAGCACTGCAAGTCTGACAAAACCGGATCCGCTGCCGTTTATTTTGTGATAATAGTCACAGCCGTGTGTGAGTAAAAAGTGTTTTTAAAGTAGCACTATAAATCAACATGGAACTAGATCCGCTGTCGCTTATCCCTGTGACGAACGACCACACTCTGTCACTACCATGTGGGCCTAATAGAAGGGTATGAGTGGGGTGAACCTTTCTTTGTTCATGGTTTTCGGTTGGGGTGAGGGAGGAGCTTTTGGGTTCGATTTTGCGGAGACCAAAATTTGCAGCTTCTTTTTAGTACTACTGCAAATATACACGGAACCGAATCCGCTGCTGCTTGTTCCCGTGATGAACGTACACGCTCAACCGCCGCCGTGTGGGCCTAAGAGGAGGACGACACGGAAGTGGATCTGCTGCCGCTTGTCCCTGTGACTAACGGCCACGCTCCGCAGCTGCCGTGTGGGCCTTATTTTTAGAGTAACACGGCAAAGTCTACAACATTTACTATAGAGAATACATACTTCTGAAAGAAGGGTGAACATAAGAATTGCAATTAGCATCATTACAAGAGCTTATATTGAAGACTTAGAGAATACATACTTCTGGAAGAGGTGTTGAGACCGTTGAGTGATGGGTGGAGTGCAGATGAGGCAAAAGGCACATGCAATCGACTCCAAGCAAGGCAAAAACACATAGATGAAAAGGTTGCGTTTACCGGAAGAAAAAAAAGAGGAAAGATTCTTACTGCAAAAGAAAGAGATAAAGAAGACTGTTACTGCGAGTGGCTGTCGTTCGCACGTGGCGGAATTTATAGGTTGCCGGGCCGCACAAGCAATTGGCTCCTGCTGTCTCCTGCTGCCACTGCCGGTGACACTGCCGTCTGGAAAACAATGGTTATACTACAGCACTCCACCCATCATGAATCGCCTAAGGGGAAAAAAAAAACATCCAGCAAAGTTTCATGACGAAGCAATTGTCATCACCTATCAAACGACAGCAATCAGATTCACAGAAAGAAGTCTATTTTCTTTCTGGTTCCAAGTTCGCTACTGAAAAACAGATATGACTCGGCTGTGAATGAGGCTATCAGAGGCAACAAGAGCTCCTATCAGCGTCTATCCTTGTTGAAACAACACGATTGCCATGGCAGCAGTCGGCAGTGAAACAACACGATTTACTCTTCATACAACGCTGGATCATGGAAACAAAGAGACCGGAGCCGTTTCACAGCCTCGCGATGACAGCTTCGACCTCAGAGGGGGTGTAGAGGTGGTACTTGGGTGCAACCTTGGCGATATCAACATTGTTTGGGGTCACCTGTTTTGGAAATGGATATAAGTTCAGATAATTGCTGAGTAATGACTCAGAGATTTGCGAAAGAGATAGCTTGGCGGTGCACCACACCTTTTCTTCCATAACCTGCTTCAAGATCGAAAGGGCTATGGTTTCTGCTTCCTGGAGGGTCAGTTCCTGAACGAGGGAGAGCCAGTCGTTATTCTCAAATTCCATCATACAATATACCAAAAGCTCATATGTATTTCTCAAATTCTATCATACAATATCCCAAAAGCTCATATGTATTTCTCAAATTCTATCATACAATATCCTAAAAGCTTATATGTATTTCAAAATTCTATCATACAATAACCCATCCGCCTGAGCAATACATGCAAAACAAGAGAAGTAATGCCCCTAGAAACTGTGTAGCTAGCTTCCATGACAAAGGCCACATGCATACAAGGCCTACAAGCTAACTGAACGTTGTTGAATATTTCTGCAACCAGGGTTTCATTGGCGGAATGTCTGTCATCTTACCTTGTTATACTGTTCTTGTAATGAGCTATCAGCCCCTTCAGAGCCAGATCCAATTGCCTTCGCATTGCATTGCCAAAAGGTCCCAGACGGGTCAGTGTAGTACCTTGTAGCACACATGCGGGTTCAGTTGGCTTAGAATATTGAGCTTAAGTCACAACATAAATAGAGAAGCCATGGTTGCGGAGTAACAAAAACATATAAATTTGTTACTGCAAGTGCTCCACGCCAAGAAATCAGCTAACAAACATAACAGTATAACGCCCTACACTAATCAAGAAACAGGGCAACCAATAGCTCACTGATTATTAATTTAATATATCTAAAAAATCATGATATTGCAGACAAAGGAAATTGATAATAATGAATGATGCTACAACTGCGGCCATTAGAAAAAAAAAAATAGTCCATTTCACTGAGCTAGGAGGATCAATACTTACAAGCTAGGTCCATTCTCATCATGACCAGAAATAAGGAGAGAGACTCCAAATGGCCGTGACTGCACAAGATAGACAGATACATCACAACATACTGGGGTGATAGCGAATTTGATATAGCCTAGTCTATAATACAGTAAACTGTCACTGCATAAATCCCGTAGCGGGTTCATCCCCACTGTACTATAGTGTAATGGTTATCAAAAGTACTAGAGTAATGGTTATCAAAGAAAGAACCAGAATGGATTCAGGATAGGTCAAGATTCGCAAACTAATTTTTGGCAGATTTAGCAGTTATTATCTCTTCACATGGTAAGTATTGTACGGATAATTGAAAACCAATAAGTTATCAATAAATTCCCTCCATAGCAAAGCAATTTAAACAATATATGACTGTAGGCAAGGAACGTATGGGCATAAAATTTCTCTTCAAAGGAAGAGGAAAACAAAAAACATGAATAAGTTAGCTCACCATTGACTCTTCATCGCCCTAGCCAAATCGCAGAGCCAAGTCACATATAGCTTGTGTGGCAGATTCTACTGTCATTGGCTCCCCATATGAGAATCTATGATTCTGAGTACAGAAACATCAAGTGAGATCATAATAGATAAAGGAAGGCAAACACATATGTGCAAAACCCAACTACGCACCTGAGTCTCAACACGAGCATGTTCCACTAGTGTTCTAGCATCAGCTATAAGCCCACTCATGGCACAGCCTATGTGCTCATCAATTTCCATGATTTTCTCCACACTGCTTGGTTCCTGCATAGCATCAAAATGAAGAAACCTTGAAATGCCTTACAATTTAACATGACAAGCCATAGGATGAAATAAAAACAGCCAGTGGTTCAGGTACATCCTTTGATACAAAATTTTTTTTTAGGAATGCTGGATACAACTACTTCATGTTAACAAAACATAAAATTGAATGAAGTTCAGAAATTATAATTCTGAACACTGCTACCTGGACCTTCTTGACAATTGGAATGGAAAAATATTGCTAAAACAGTGCAGAAAATTAGAGCAGCCCTAACATCCATGTGTAATAGGATAATCTCTTTAAGATAAACCTCGCATAGATAGTGAAAGGACTTTCTCATAAATATAATTTCAGTTAGTGATGTTTCCAACAGAATATCCAAAAGCACAGTTCCTGACGATACAACGGAGCAAGTTCACCAGCTTGAGAAAAGAGAAACTACCAGCAGCGGCGAGGTCACACGTTTCTCAACAGCAAGGACAACGCCATCCTTTGTCTTCAACCCGATCGCAGTGGATCCCAACTGCAATGGCAGACGGATCATCAGCACATGTGCCACTTATAAGAAGAGACACACGAACAAACACCACAGGTAAGAAGAACATGCCATGGCATCTCAGCAAAGGGTTACAGAGTGACAAATCAACAACAAACGCCCACAGAGCCACATGCCTCTAAAATCGAAGGCCCATCAGTGTAGATCTCATACCAGACGCTCGAACACCGACATCCCACGATACAGTTAACCTAAGAGCGAAAAATACCAGCTCCAGGTTTTCTTCAGCAAACGACACTTCATAGAGCACAAATCTACCCCCCCCCCACCCCCAATGCAATCGACAAAAGGCCCGCCAATCCGCGCGGGAAACCTAAATTCCGGGAAGAAAAGCCTCACCTTGATGGCCTCGATGGCGTACTCCACCTGGAACAGCCGGCCCTCCGGCGAGAAGGTGTTCACCCCGCGGTCGTACTCCGTCCTGCGGCAACGAAAAAACAAACAGAGAGATCAGCCCTGGCAGCAGAAGCACTAACGACACCACCCCCGCCCCAACCCAAAAGATGGCGTACCTCGTGAGAAACATCTTCGCTGCTGCGGCGGCGGCTCCTTCTTCCCGTTTGTGGCTTGAGAAGGCTGCGGGGGCGAAACGACGGCGAGATGGGAATGGAGGAGAGAGACGTGTTTGACTCCCTGACATCCGGGCCCCACCTTGCAGCCGCAAACATGGGCCGCGCAGGGGCCGGTCACAGGCCGTTCAGTCCCACGTGGTGGCCTGTTAAGGGCCCATGGTGGTTCCAGTACTTATCGCGCCGCCTCTAGCTTTGTGTCCCTCAATTCGCTTTGAACACGCGCGCAGGCCGCGGGGGCGGGGCCAGTGCGATTTCCGTCGCTGCTAGTGGGGCCCAGGACGGCTGCAGCCGGCGGCGCAGAAGAAGATGGCCGCGTCGTCGGCGGGCGCGGCGCCGCAGCAGCAGGAGGAGTTGGAGCACGGGCCCTTCCCTATCGAGCAGATCCAGGTTTGGAAACCGTATCGCGCCGCCGACCCTCTCGGTTTCTTGGTCCCGTTTTCGCTCTGCTTCCCCCCAGATGTCGCCTGCAAGGGTGAGGCATTCTTTGGGGGGGGGGGGGGGGGGGGGGGGGGGGGGGGGGGGGGGGGGGGGGGGGGGGGGGGGGGGGGGGGGGTCTGGGATGGTTCGGGCTTTCTGTGGCAGGGTATTATGTTCTCGTCCGAAGAATTCGGGGTTCTTCTTGGCTCGTTTGTCCATTTTGCGGCTACAAGGTCGCGCATTTATTGAAATTTTGGAAGTTCTTGTTCCTGCCGGGCAAGATTAACATTGATTTGCTTAGTTTAGATGTCTAAGAGCGTTCTTGGTGACGATAACCAAGGTTACTGCTTCACGTTTCGTGGACTTCCTGTTTCTGCTGTTTAATCAAGAAGAATGCTACCCGTTGCTTGGGTGTTGGGGCTGTGATTTTCAGGTTTCCTTGCAGGTTCTTGGTTATAGAACCCTAGGTTCTTGTTTCCTCCTTTGGCCTGCTTGCAGTCCACTTACGTTGCTTTTATTGCGATTTTCAGGGAGTTTGTTTCGCCAGATTCTTGGTTAGGACAACCTAGGTTCTTGATCCTGATTGATCGTTTCTTTGAACTTCCCCTTTGTCTGTAGTTGAATCGGGAGTAGATTTCCCATTGCGCATGATTTACGGGAGGTCCCCCTTTTTGTCGTTCTTGATTCATGATATCAAATGCTGCCGGGATGATGCTATCTCAATTCGCTCATATATAGACTCTAAGGATCATGAGCACTTGCTTCCAAATATTAATTGAAAACAGCTATTCTGACATCTAATATCTTTATGAGAATGCTATTCTATAGTTAATTTTTCTAAGCCTAGAATGGTTCTGAGTTTATGAAAATTAGAAATTCGTTGCCTGAAAATTGCTAGTTTATTGACTTGTGAGAGACGTATAATTGCTTATATGGCATACTTCTTCAAGGACTTAACTTGGGTTAGCTAAATTTTCTTAGATTTGCAAGGTAGCTTTTATTTCTTTTAGCTATAATTACCAGAGGACTGGTTGCTATATATCTACTTGCATGCTCGGTGCCTACTGAAAATTTTGACCACTGACATACTAGTATCATCTTTTTCAGTTTCACTTAAAATATACAAATGCACAAGGTTTTGTTAACATTACTTTTCTTGCCATGTTTTGTTATCTAGGCATCTGGAATAGCTGCACTTGATGTGAAAAAGCTCAAAGATTCTGGACTCCACGCTGTAGAGTCTGTGGCTTACACTCCAAGGAAAGATCTTCTGCAAATCAAAGGAATTAGTGAAGCCAAAGTTGACAAGATAATTGAAGCAGGCAAGTAATAGGAATGAGGGTTGGTTGTACTGAAATTGTATTGAACAATATTACAGTCATAACTGTCTTCAAAACTTTTGCAGCATCGAAGATAGTTCCACTGGGATTTACAAGCGCCAGCCAACTTCATGCACAGCGGCTGGAGATTATACAAGTTACAACTGGATCCAGAGAGCTTGATAAGATCTTGGAGGGTAATGGGGTTTTAGCCTCCATGATGTTCATTTCCCTAAAGAATGTGCACCTTAAGTTGTGATCATTTAACATTCTATGTCGACCTGCGTTCAACAGGGGGATAGAAACCGGATCAATCACTGAGATATATGGCGAGTTCCGCTCTGGGAAGACTCAATTGTGCCGCACCCTTTGTGTGACATGTCAGGTGAAATTATCACTAATCGCATCTTGTTCCTTTTTCGTGCGGATTTTGTTGATGTCAAATATGTTAATTCGTAATACAGCTTCCATTGGACCAAGGAGGTGGTGAAGGAAAGGCTCTATACATTGATGCAGAGGCTACATTCAGACCACAGAGGCTCCTACAGATAGCAGACAGGTGATAGCTAAGTTGCAGTTATGTTGGATTATATAGACTAGCATAAATTTGATTGCTAAAAGTGCATACTGGAATCCAGGTTTGGGCTGAATGGTGCAGATGTGCTAGAGAATGTGGCTTATGCCAGAGCTTATAACACAGATCATCAATCCAGACTTCTGCTGGAGGCAGCTCCCATGATGATAGAGACCAGGCAAGTACAACTTTTAATTTTCAATCTACCTGTTAACTGTTGTTACTTTGAGCTCGTGGTCATAGCAAATATTTGTATGATTAACTTGCTTTAGATAGGCTCTTTGGCACTATTTAACTAGTTAATATTGAAGGTTTCATGCCACAGTTAATGTACCGTCTTTTTCACCCACCTAATGTTTCCATTCGAATTGGAAAGTATGCATGTATGATCTGGTTTTTATTGCTATTTGGTCACTGCTTATTCTAATATTTCACTGCAGTGGTCACTGCTTATTTTAATATTATAATGATAAATGTTGCTTACGATCTCTTCACATCAGGCAACAGAGACCAACTAAAAATTTTGTTGATGTAATTGCTGCTTAGTCAAAATGTTTGTCATTAGTTCTGTGGACAAATTCTTGTTTGCTACATGTTTGGACATCTGAATAGCTGTTACCTATTTTTAGCGATTCTTAGTATATTCTTTTTTGTATACTGGTTACAGAGAAAGGTAGTAAAAAAGAGGTAACTATTGGACAGAGTTTCTTATCTGGATCCGTATGTAAAACAGGTTTGCCCTCATGGTAGTAGACAGTGCGACAGCTCTGTAAAGAACCGATTTCTCAGGAAGAGGGGAGCTATCAGCAAGTCAAATGCATATGGCAAAGTTCCTGAGGAGCCTTCAGAAGTTAGCAGATGAGGTTAGTTTGAAATTAGCTTTCTTTCGTTATCATATTGAGGAAACTGAAGCCTTTACTGTTTGGTTATGTTTTTAACTAGTATTCAAATTAAGTTTATGCCATGTGCTTCTTTGGCATTCATTGATTGGTATGCTTAATTTGGTTTAACTGATCACTGCAGTTTGGAGTAGCTGTAGCTATCACCAATCAAGTAGTGGCACAACTGGATGGATCAGCAATGTTTGCTGGACCGCAGATCAAGCCCATTGGTGGAAACATCATGGCCCATGCTTGCACAACAAGGTGCACTTTGTATTTTGATAGTTCTAATGAGTCATTTAAATCCAAGTTCACAATTTTTTTTTTCCGTTGTCATCCATTTCCTCCCTTGGCAATGCCCTTACTGCATATCAGGCTTGCTCTTTGCAAAGGACGAGGAGAGGAACGGATCTGTAAAGTAATAAGCTCTCCCTGCCTAGCTGAAGCTGAAGCAAGGTTTCAGATAGCATCTGAAGGTGCTGCAGATGTCAAAGATTGAGACCTGCTGATTCAGGTTGAAGCATGTTCAGATGCATAGCTGACCTGCTATCTGCTTCATTGTTTGGGCCAACTGCTTTGTTGCCCCCTCCTTGATGCACAAATGGCTTGCTTCTGCAGCTGGTAATGCCCATCTCTAGTGTGTAGTGTTTCGCAGGGTCAGCTGTTGTAAAAAAAAGGATGTATATCCTGCAATGTGTATAGTGTGACATTTGCTACAAATATTGAATGTGTGAATTCTCTAGCTCTGCTGGATCAGCTGTTTCCCCAGTTTTTGCATTGTTCAGTTAACATGACATGCTAATTAGCTGAAGTGTGATGTGATCATATCGTTGCAGCATTATGAATGGCACAGGCAATGAGCCAAAGGCATACTCTGTATGCTAGATTGACTATCTTGACTGTTTATCTAAGAGTTCCTGTTTGTTTGCTCATCTAGGTGTTGGATATGTGATATTTTGGACTAGAAATCCTTTGTAGGGGATGCTGAACCCTCTATGGCAGCTGCTCAAAGCGCTTCTGCTTCTAAGAGAATCATATCAGACAGTTTGAAACATAACAGCTTCTCCATCTGTTATTACGCTGGGATCAAAAGAGAAACTGTTTTTACTAACTGATATTTTAGAGAAGCAATTTTTAATAAACTGTTTGGTTTATTGCATATGGAAGCCTTGAAAAGATTTGGAGTTGCCAAATCGCGGGCGTTTCCAAAACAAAGTTAATTGAACATCGTTTGGTTTTCTGTGCGCAGATGCAAGCATTTGTATTCTGAAACATTTTCCATTCACGACTGACTCGCCAGATACAGAGCCTGGTTCATTCACATACTCGAACCATCCATGAAGTTACTATAGAGCCGACGGGCAGCTAAACTAAACTATCAGCAATGGAACTGCATGGTCATATAATAAAAGTTGAACCTTTTCAGCTGCCTGAATAATCGCCACATGGCCCAGTGCTGATTCACCACCAGGATCTAGAATTATTTTAGACATAAATTTGGATACCGCGGATAACACTAGCTAAGCACAAACCAGGTTGTAAATTAGGCTATACTAGAGATTAAAAAAAAAAAAACTTCATCGGTACTAGGCCTCAAGCACCAGCTCGTCCTCCACCTCTCCTCTTGGACGCTGTAGTTATCCTCGTCGTCGGTCTCGCCCTCCTCCTCATCAGTCTCTATACTGGTTACGGATTTCCCGAAGGATATCCGGAAATACACGCTTCCATCGCCATATACTCACGACCTCATTGTCCTCTACCACTTCGACCTCGTCCTCGCCGCCGCCGTCATCCTCGCCGCCGCTGTCGTCCTCCCCCTCAGTCTCGTAGAAATCAGAGGGGTCGGGGTCGTTGCTGATCACTAGACCGGGGATATCAAGAGGAGCATTCGCGAACTCGATCTCCGACGCCAAGAACGTGGCCACGAAGTCAAACGCATCCTCATCCTCCTCGTCCTCGATACTCCCGGCGGTCAGAGCCGCTTCGGCGCCTTCGCCATCACCTGCAGCAGCGGTGGCCGGAGCCTCCTCGACCTCACCGATGGCGTAGGCTAGTATCTCGCGGAGCAAGCGTTGAAGTTCTTCCGAGTCCGGCGGACAGGAGATGTCGTCCTCCTCCTCGCCGACCGCCGCCGCCGCGCCCGGTGAGAGCGGATCGAATTCACCGGCCATCGCGAAGGGTGAACCGGCACGAACAAGGCACTCGACTCCGCCGCCTCGCCGAGAGGGTTCTTTGGAAGGGGGTTTTGAGATGGCGTGGCTGGGTGGGAATCGTGGGTGCGATTGCGATAGGGGTTGGGACTTCGGAGGAGAGGCGGCGATGAGCAGCCAGGGGTTCATGATTTCGTTTGTACCGTTAAAACCTCGAGACTGGTTCGATGAAATTCGTAAAAATCGGTTGAAACCTGTTTCAAATCGAAAAGTTAAAATTCAAATAAATTGCTACGGTAAGCTGCTCGGTTTCATCGATTAGCCGAGCAGTTTCAACGGTTAACCGTTTAGTTTTTACATTTTCAGATTTAAGATTTAAAACCCATCGATTTTAACGATAATTCGAACCATTTTAACAGTTTTCAATATTTTGAGGTTTTCAAATTTTAAAATTTTTAAAACGAAAACTGGTCGTCCGATGAAACCAGACCATAACGGTTTAATTAAAAACCGCAAAAACAAGCGGTTTACCGTGGTTTCGCGGTTTTGTGAACGCTGTGAGCAGTGCGGTTAAATAAAGAAATGAAAAGAACCCTACCCTCGGAAATCGGATCGTGTCAACGGATCGCGCGCGTGGCGAACGGTTGGGCTCATCCCGTATCTCTCGCGCGCGCATGTGAGATCCCCATAACGGATGTCTCTCTCGCGTGCTCATCAGAGATCCCAAAACGGGCAGCCCAACAAAATGAGTTATAAATGAAACTTTTATTTTAGATATAAAGGGCTGTTTTCTTTAGACAAGAAAAAAAGTTCGGATGAAAATGCAGCCATCAAATTTACACTGATGGGTGAAAATAGTTGCTAAGCTTTCCAAACAGAGCGTGGATGTGAATCTCAATTCTTTTCTTTACTTTACTTTTTTTTTTTAAATCAGCAGCTTATGTTTCATTGATCACTCTATTATTATATTAGAATCACAAGAGAAGCTATTTTACTAATCGATTTTTTTAGAGAAGCTGTTTCACTAATTAAGTGTCAGACCCATTTTCAAAACCAGATGGTTCACTATTATTACCTAGATACACGTGCAACATAACAGAATAACAACACAGTCATACAATATCTTTATTGTAATACTATAACTACACACAATATTACAGAATATCTTCTCCACAATAGTTACAGCCATACGCTTTCTTTATGGGTCATACTCGTACTTCCAGGCTTCTGCTCATCACAAGCTACACCAGAGTGCACATATTTGTATACGGCAGTATTCTTGATTTCCACGCTACCAACTCAAACATATTTACCACGTTGTGTTGTCCATACTCTGCAAATTGTTACCGCTGATGTGCAGAACACGAGACATGACCTTCTCGTCACTGCACACATGGCTGATCAGAACTTTCTTCCCAACCCTGCAGCCACCGATCACTGGAAGCACCATGGGAGCAGCACCAGGATCAGCTGGACGCAGCAAGAAACTGATGATGCGCTGCTTCTCAACGTGACGACCGAACATGAAGTTGTCGGTGTAAAGATAGGTGTCGTAGGGTCTTCGGCGCATCCTCTCGCATCCCATCAAGAGAACAACAAACTCGTTCATGTCTGCAACAGTGGCTTCCAGATTTTCAAGCAAACTTGGCAAATTGTCGCACCCAGAAGTGCTGCTTCTAGTACTACTACCATCCATAGCTCGTGAATGCTTTACATCCTCTCGTCAACCAGAGATTTGTATCTGAAGGTGTCCAGCATATGGTACCACTACTAGAAAACGATATTATCGCGGCGACGGCCAATATATTTCGTGAAAGGGATAAACAAACCCTCATGAAAATTGATAATTTTCGTGAGAGGTCACAATGCACCCTTACCGTGAGAGAAACCGTCGACCGCCGTGAAAATAACGTCACGAGAATATCTCCGGTGAGGCTATGCCAACCTAGTTTTCTTTCTGCCCTCACATGCGCGCCCTCCTTTTTTCCAGCCAAAGATTTTTTGGTAGGTTACAACCATAACTCGTTTGCCCAGACTGCCATCTCCTTCCTCCAGCACCTCACCCCATCCCCTTCACCTTCCAGCACCACCCATGGATGCAGCAGCTCCCCCAGCGCCCCCATCTCCTCTGGGAACTCCAGCTGCCCCCATCCACGCAGCAGCTCGCCCATCTTCTTCTTTCAGCACCTCACCTCACCCCATCCCCTTCCCCTCCGGCAGCTCACCCCGTCGACCCCTGCATCTCCCAGCACTTCACCCCATCCCCTTCGCCCTCCTGCAGCTCATCCCCATCCCCTTCATCCTTCAACACCTCGCCCCACCCCATTGGTTACTCACCTTGAGGCGCTGCCCCTAGATCTGACCCCAATCCACCACTATCCTTAAAGCACTAGCAAAATCCACCACCCCAAGTGTGCTTCATCAAGCTCTGCATCAATAGACTAGGTAAAGATTTCAAGTAAATAGCACACGTACCAATTTATTTACGATTTTTCTTTTGATTGTCTTTTTTCTGATTTTAAAAGCAATCTGGGCTAAAAGTTTATTATGTTGCTTGTGTGTTTAGTTTCCTGATTCAATATTAGATTGATATATATTCTCAAATCAAGCTATGCCATCTCATCCATATAATGATTGATTTTTTTTTTGTGAGTAGCTTGCTGACCGTGCAACAAGTAATCAAGATTATTTTTTAAGTCCTTCCTCATCGACAAGCTGTGCACTGTGAGCTTTCATAAAATCATCTGTTGAACTGCAACATAGCTGCTCTATTTCTCCGAGGACAATAAGTAAGCATAAATCTAAGTTAAAAATGATTTACTGTTTTTGTCTACAATTTTCACATGCAAATTTTATAAAATTCAAGCATTACTTAGTCTCTGCATGCTTGTATGTTGTTGCTTGCCAGCTCTTGGTTATTCTACAAAGTCCACCGATGGAGAATCGTGAGTGGATGTACACTGGTTGGTCACGTACACAGGCACCTTGTAATGAATGGATTTGTAATGAATGGATTGAAAACACCAATAAATTGGTCACGTACACAGGCACCTTGTAATGAATGGATTGAAAACACCAATAAATTTATAGATCGTGCATTTTCTATGCCTAATCTAGTAGAAGGTGGGACCATTAAATATTCTTGAGCTGCCTGCCAAAATTGTGTTAGGCAAAAAAAGGTTTGATGTCGAGATACATTTATGTAAATTTGGGTTTAAAGCTGACTACAAAATATGGACAGCACATGGTGAGATACCAATCAATAGCCTAGTTGAAGATAGACAAGACGATGGCTTTGGTGAAACTGACCACATGAATGATATGTTGGTTGAACTAGAGAGTGACCACCAGCAGTTGATGAGGAGCCAATTGCCTCTGCCCAAGCATTCTATAGAATGGTCTGTAGTGCTGACCAACCAGTCCATGAGAACACCACACATTCTTGTCTTTCTTCTATGGTACGCTTGCTAGCTTTGAAGGCACAATACAATATGTCAATTGCCCATTTTGAAGCTAATTTGGATTTAATTCGAGAACTTTTGCCTCCTGGATCACAGCTGCCTAGTGACTTTTACCAATCAAAGAAATTGTTTGAGGGTCCAGGTATGCCATATATTAAAATTGATGTCTGCTACAAAAATTGCATATTTTATTATAAAGATAATATCCATAAAGACAAATGTGATGTGTGTGGTATGTCTCGATATGAGGAGGGTCCTAATCGCATCCCACTTTAAGTGTTGCGGTTCCTTCCCATCAAAGATAGGCTGCAAAGTATCATTTTGTAACAAGTATCATGAGCGGGAGAAATTTCATGGGTGTGAATATTTTGGCAGTGGACTGAACTCTCTGCTTGTGAGAACTTCTGTGTGTTCAGCTAGTATGTTATTGTCCGGTATTTGGATGACTTGTTATGACATTATGGTCTATATATATAATGGCTGGTACTGTTCAAAGTTGTGCAACAGAATGAGAATTGCAAATTCATTATTATTTCTGGATATCTGTAGTTGTAAATCACTGTTAGTCAATTGTGTATTTGGATTAATATTTGTTCATGTATTTTATGCATATAGAAAACATTACCTGAGGTGCATTTTCCTGTGGGTCGCACTAATTTTCGTGGCAGTTTGTATTGATCCAAAAATAAATATTTATTTTTGTGAGAGTGATATACCATCACGATAATGACTATTTTCCTGTCGGCTTTAAACCGCCAGGACTAAATTTCCTGTCGTGATTTCCTGTCGCTGATCACCCGTCTGTGGTTCAAAACCTGGCGATATCCTATTTTTCACGTCGGCCACCGTCACGAAAATCCCCTCACAAAAACAACTTGTGACGGTTAACCTTCACGAAAATTGCATTTTCCTGGTCCCTGATTCATGAGTGAATTTGCCCGACGGTTTTCGCACATAAATATGTTGCGTGATGGTTTTAGCAATTTTCATGACGGTGGCTCACCCTCATGAAAATTCTGTTTTCTGGTAGTATACCCTTTCACAAGAAGCTCGAGCTGCTTCAGCATGGCAGAGTTTGTGATGTATCGCCCATCTGCCTCCTCGCTTGGCATCTTCACCGGCCTTGGCTGTGTACTTTCAGAAAAGAAAAGAAACAGCTCGGTTGATTAGGTCACCCACAACTGCAGATATGACAGCCTCCATCTTCACCTCATATCAATGGAGATAACCCATCCTGGTTCCGTTTCCTCTTTTGGGGTTCATGCGTGAGTATGGTACAGGATATGAGAGGGCGTTGCAATTATAGCATGTTGTTAGCGAGTGACCGCAGGACCAATCAGCAGGTAGTTCTACATTAAGGATGTTGAAAGTTGACTGGGAGTATTACATACTCTCTCTGTTATTTTCTCTGTTATTTAATTGATGTTGCCATTGATTTTTAAATTCAACTTTGACCATTGAATTTATTAAAAAAAATTGATAAATTTCATATTTTGATATAATTTAATTTATCATTAGAGTTATTTGAATCACAACATAAAATTTTACACATTTAAAGAATTTTTTTAATAAAACGAATGATCAAAGTTGATCGTAAAAATCAACGGCGATATTATTTTAAGAAAGGAGAGAGTAAGTGCTAGCTTGATAGGGCATACCAAAAGCAGACATCTTTTCTTCCACGGTGAAAATACTATACAAGTAGTAAGATTTGAGATGTAAGAAATGCATGTCTTCCGTATGATGTGGCACAATGAAATCTTCATGGTAGCCATGGGTGGTTTATTTACATCTGATGCATGCCAAACCCATGATAAGCGTGGACAAGAGGACATGCATGCTGTTTAATTTCTTTTTTCATTTATCGAGCTACCTGCCGTTGATGAAAATACTCGCAGTGGATTTTTCACGCATCAAAACTGTTGTGATCGATTTTGCCCGGGGAGGATATCTTTTCACATGAGTGTTCCTTCATAATATTAGAACTATTAGAGAGGTGAGGAATTCGTGGTATCTCCAGTGATCTTCGGCACGTAACCATCGTATCTCTCCGGTGATCTCTGACTCGGTCATTTCGATCATCACTTCCGAATGAAAAACTGAAAGAATGTAACTTTATTTCTGGCATCTATGGCATGCAAGACCCATGAGGCAGGAGCAAGTACAAGCCGAGAAATATATGTGTGGTCTCGATCTGAACGTGTAGCACTGTTAGTTCCTATACTATACAAAGCAGCAGGAAGGAGTTGCTCTGCATCTGTTCATAAAGAACTGACAGTATGAGCACAGCTGCAATCTTCGCTGGCCATCGTCCATCGACGGCCCTGAGATATTGGAAGAAACTAAAATGCCCAAGTCATCTATCGTCGGAGTGGAGAGGAGAGCTATCCGGCAGAACACGCTGTTCGTCGCAACCACAGACAAGGAACAGAGTGTCGGCAACCTTCCGTCCGAGACGACGGTGACGGCATTATCTACCACGGCGTCTTTGTCTGCAAGCGTCCTGGTTCGAAAGCATTGTTCACCGTGTAAAACATGTGCCCTCCTCACGGAACCCTTCCATTCGCCGGAAGGAAAATTACAAGCAGTTCAAGAGTTTCTGTATCTCAAAATCATGTGTTGTGACTTTCAAATGCAAACAGATTGCGTTGTAGTACAATTTTACTACTGGTTGAGGATGGAATGATCTTCTGTCCTAATTGTTTCGCCTGCCTAACAATATTAATTTTGACCCATTCGTCTTATTCAAAAAATTAATTCAAATTTGTAAAATTTTAAGTTATGATTCAGCTAATTTTAATAATAAATCAAATTATAACAAAAAATATTTATCAATTTTTTTAATAAGACGAATAGTCAAAGTTGATGTTAAAAGTCAACGGTGACATCAATTTTTTTTTTTTTTTGAAAGATCTGGTATTGTCCATCTTGAGTGCCCAGCTGGTATTGTCCATGAGAAGAGACCCACGCAGAGGCCAACTAGATGGAGTACATGCTAGCTAGAATAAAATCATAAACTGAACAAGCCGATCAAGTAAACAACTGCCGTCAATCATTCTGTTTTCTGAAACGGTTTCAATTCAATTTCACATACTCGAACCAGCGACGAATTTACAGGCCCCGTGGGCAGCTAAACTATCAGACAGACTACATGGGTCTTAGAAAAAAGTACTAGAAACGATACAATGTCAAATTAACCTTTTGAGCTTCGAGGAGGTGGTTTTCGTGGGTTTCTAAAGCAGTCTCTCTCTCTCCCGGCTTTAATTAGCATAAATTTGGATACAGATCGATAACGCTAGCTAAACACATCATCCAGGTCATAAACTTGGCCATGGTAGAGTAAAAAAAAAAAAGAACATCAGTAGGACTCAATTAGCACCAGCTCGTCATCCGTCTCGCCGACACGACGTCCTCCTAATCAGTCCCTATTCAAGGGTATGCGGAGATAACGAGCTCGCCATGTACACACCACCTCGTTGTCTTCTACTAGAACCGCCTCTTCATCCTCGCCGTCCTCCTCGTCGTTCTCGTCCTCATAGAAATCGGAGGGGTCGTTGCTGATCACCAGGCCAGGGATATCTACCGTAGCGTCGATGAATTTGGCCATGTGCGGCAGGATCGTGGCACAGAAGTCCTTGTCCTCATCCTCTTCCTCGTCGTCGCTCTTGGCCTCCTCCACGATCCCAGCGGCCGGGGACGGATCGGCCCCTTTGTTGCCGCCGCCTGCAGCGGCGGCGGCCCGAGCCTCTTCGGCGTCGTCACGAACGGCAGCGGCGATCGTCGTCGCGTCGTCCGTGTTCGCGCTGATCAAGCAGCCAGCAGAGGATGGTCCTTCCGGCTGGCCGGAGACGACGCCCTCCTCCTCGCCGACCACCGCCGAGGCCTTCGAAAGCGAACCGAGTTCGCCGGCCATCGCACGATCTGATCACACTCAACTCCGCCGCCTCGTGGAGAGGTGCCATGTTCCTGCGGTTTATCTCATTTGGAATGATCATTTTTACTAATGTAACAAACTTACTTAAAGCTAGAATGCCAGCTGGCGCCGTAACTTTGCCTTATAAAAGGCAAGACGCTACCAGAGAGAGGACAGGGATTGGAATATGCTTTAGTTGGTAGATTAGCCTAAGCCTTATCTTGTATCGGTCACATTTCTACCACTAATACAGTTCATCTGTCCTGCGCCCCATTTTGCTCCTGATCTCAATTGTTTATCCGTGGTTCTTGCTTCAGAACTTGATTGTTTGTGTGTGTTGGTTCTGCACTTCGGGTCACTAGAGTTTGCCCGTGTCCAGACCTTTGGCACGGCAGTCTCGCGTGTCTTTCAGTTTCAGTCTTAAGTTTTTGCGCCCGTGTTTGTTTTCCTCTGTGATTGATCATCGTTCATCACAATTGATATCAAATTCTTCTATCCTTGGAGTCTTTGTGTTGGCAAGTATCTCGCTTTAGGTTGCAGGTCTTGTACCTGTGTAAAATCCCTACCTTTTTGTTACTTGACAACACGGTGGCGTTGGTGTTTTGAATTGGAATTGATTCAAGTTTCAGGGCTTGTCTCTGTGTAAAATTTCGAGATCACTTCCATTTCAAGAAGGCGGTAGATCCCACAGATCAGGCGAACTGGTGAGGGCTTTGGTCTGAACTGTCCTGATCTGACTTGAGTCTCAGTTCTTGTTGTCTTAAACTTATTGATGGCTCAAGGGGATAAAGCAGTGGAGGGGTTGGCGGTGGTAGAAGCTCTGAAAACTGAGATGACAGCAACTCAATTAAGACTAGCAAACTTGGAGGAGGCTGGAAAGGAAACTAAGTCTATCATGAGTCAGATGGAGGAAACTGTTCGCTCTATGCATGCCATGATGTTACAGTGGAATTCATCTGCAGAGAATGGAGGTCATGACAAAGCAATTCGTCCTACTCCTCCTCAACCAGTACAACGATCAAACAAGAGTTCGCAACCATTACCAGCGCCTACTCTGCTTTCGATGGAAGAATTGGCTTATCTGAAGAAACAAGAAGATAAAGGTAAAATCAAGTTGCATACTGATCCTTCTCAGTTTACTGCATTGAATCAGCAGGAATCATCAAGTTCAGACACAAAAACATTGATGAATTCTCAGTTGCAACCTGAACATGTGCCTCATACTTTCACTGTTAAAGGACACAAACAAATTGGATAATCAGGCTCCTATTCCTCCAAATATTGATCAGTGTCACCATACTGAACATAATTCCTTCAGTTTATCTATAGCCAGACCTAAAATGGATTTTCCTACATTCTCTGGGGATAGTTCTGATGGATGGATTAGACAATGTGAAAAATATTTCTATCTTGCTAATGTGCCAATGGATGTTTGGATTTCTCTAACAACACTGCACTATCATGGACCAGCTGAACAATGGTGGAGAGGACTGAGAATCTCACCAAATCAGATCACCTGGCCTGATTTTTATCACATGGTCCTGAACAGATTTGCAACATACAGTTCTTATAGCACCATTGAGCAATTTCACCTTGTCAAACAGACAGCTTCAGTAGCTGATTACATTCTGAAATTTGAAGAGTTAATGACAATGTTTCCTAAAACACTTCCTCCAGTCAGTAACAATCAAACACAACCACCCCCAAAGAAGGATCCTGCTAAATGTTGGGCTTGTGGTGACCTCTGGACTCCACGGCATAAAAATGCTTGCAAATTCAGAAAAGCTGTTAATGCCATGTACTTTATAAATGAAGCTTCTCCTGTACAGGAGGGAACAACTGATGATGACTATTATTGGGAAGATGCTATTGGAGAACCTATGCAAGATCAACATATTATGATGCTGTCAGCTCCTGCTGCTAATGGATCTACTACAGTGGCCACTTTTACTGTCTTAGTTCAGATTGGAGGGAAACAAGCAGTGGCTCTATTGGACAGTGGTAGCACCCAATACTTTTATTGATACAACATTTGCAACCAAGTGTAATTTTCCAATTACCATCTCTACTCCACAGAAAGCGAAAGTGGCAGGAGGAGGATTTCTGGAAATAGGAGCTTGTTTAGTTCAGTGTAACTATTCCATACATTCTAAAAAATTCAGGAATGACTTCAACTTACTAAAGCTGAAATGATTTGATATTATTTTGGGTTGTGGCTGGATTTTGGCTCATAGTCCCCCTCAGTATTGATTTGCATACAAAAACCATCTCTATCAAAAAAAGATGGACATAAGATAGTGACCTTCCCTGACCACCACATTCCTGAGACACAATCAGTGGTTACTACTTATCAGCTTCAGAAATTGCACAACAAGTACACCCAAGGATTTCTGATACAAATCAATGCATTGTCTTCATTATCACCATCACATATCATTCCTCCAGAAATTGAAGCAATACTCCAAGATTATGCTGATGTTTTCTCAGAGCCATCAAGGTTACCACCAGTCAGAGATTGTGACCACAAAATACCACTTAAACCTGATTTAAAAATACCAAATATCAGACCTTATCGACTGCCACACAAGCAAAAAAGAAGTGGAAAAATTGATCAATGATCTCTTGCAGTCCAATTTCATTAGACCAAGCCACGGTCCATATTCTTCTCTAGCTATATTAGTTAAGAAGAAGGACGGTTCACAGAGGATTTGTATTGACTATAGATGGCTGAATGCTCAGACAATGAAAAACAAATACCCTATCCCTGTTATTGAGAACCTTTTGGATGAACTTCATGGAGCTACTGTTTTCTCTAAACTAGACTTAATTCTGGTTACTATCAAATTAGAATGCATGAGGCAGACATCCATAAAACAGCTTTTAGAACTTATTTGGGCCATTATGAATTTGTAGTGATGCCTTTTGGACTTACAAATTCCCCTGCAACCTTCCAATCTCTCATGAATCAGATCTTTGCACCTTATTTAAGACAATTTGTCTTGGTTTTCTTTGATGATATCCTCATTTTCAGTCAATCATTAGCAGATCATTAGCATCATTTGCAGTTGGTGCTGCAGCTTTTGAGAGAGAACAATCTTTCAGTTAAAATAAGCAAATGCAGTTTTGCTGTGCCACAAGTTGATTATTTGGGGTATGCCATCAGTGCAGCTGGAGTAGCAACTGATCCTTGTAAAATTTCTGCTATCATGGACTGGCCATTACCTTATAATATCACTCCACTGAGGGGTTTTTTTGGTTTATGTGGATACTATAAAAGATTTATTAGAGATTTTGGCATTATTTGCAGACTTTTACATGATCTGCTTCGCAAGGATTCCATCTTTTGGACTGACAAATAGACTGTTGCCTTCAACTTGTTGAAACAGAGCCTTACTTTAGCTCCAGTATTGGCTTTGCCAGACTTCACACAACCTTTCATCCTTGAAACTGATGCCTCAGGAACTAGTATTGGTGCAGTTCTCATGCAATCTGGTAGACCCCTTGCTTACTATAGTCAATCATTGGGTCCCAAAGCAGCAGCACAGTCCGTTTACCATAAGGAAGCTTTAGCTATTTTGGAGGCATTGAAGAAATGGAGATATTATTTCTTAGGCAGTGAATTAATCATCAAAACTGATCATCAAACCCTAAAGTATATGATTGATCAGAGATTGATTGAAGGAGTTCAGCACAAACTCATGTTAAAGTTGCTGGAATTCAATTACAAAATTAAAAACAAAAAAAGAAAAGAAAATACAGTGGCAGATGCCTTGTCTAGGAAATAGAATCAGTGTTCTGCTTTGACAGTTGTTTCTCCTACTTGGATGACAGAAGTTGAAGCTAGTTACATTGATGATGTTCACTGCCAACATCTACTAACTGAATTGGCTATTGGTCATTCAACTGATACAAGTTATTCCCTTCATGCTTGAATATTAAGATATAAGGGGAGAGTTTACATTGGGTCGTCTCCTGCTCTAAAACAGAAGATACTCTCCTCCTTGCATTCATCTGCAGTGGGAGGCATTCAAGTATTACAGTCACTTACCATAGAGTCAAGAGAATCTTCTACTGGCCTGGTCTAAAAAAGGATATTGAAAAATTTGTGGTTGAATGTCCTGTTTGTCAAAGAGCTAAGGGAGAACATTGTCATTATCCAGGATTGTTACAACCACTTCCCATTCCTGACATGGCCTGGAGTTTCATTTCTCTGGATTTTATAGAAGGGTTGCCAAAATCTGAAGGCAAAAATGTCATTTTGGTGGTAGTGGACAGGCTCACTAAATATGCTCATTTTATAGCATTGTCTCACCCTTACACAGTCCAGCAAGTAGCTCAAGTATTTCTTGATCATATTGTCAGACTCCATGGTCTACCAACAGCTATAGTCTCTGATCGAGATACAATTTTTACTAGTGATTTATGGAAGTAATTGTTTAAAGCCTTGAAAGTGGAACTGCACTTCAGTACTGCTCATCATCCTCAAACAGATGACCAAACTGAGCATGTCAATCAGTGCCCTGAATCTTACCTTCGATGCATGACATTTGCAGAACCTAGTAAGTGGAAAAGTTGGCGGCAGTTTGCTGAGTGGTGGTACAACACAAGCTATCACACTTCCATGCAATGCACTCCCTTTCAGGCTTTGTATGGCTACCCTCCTCCTTTGATCAGTGAAGTCCTGATTCCTGGCCCAACTGTTCCTGCATTAGACTTTCTCAGAGATAAACAGACCATCATCTCTCATTTAAAAGAATCAAAATATATGCTGATAAGAATAGATTAGAAAGAATCTTCCAGAAAGGTGATTTGGTCTATCTTAAGTTGCAGCCATATAGACAAAATGCTCTTGGCATAAGAAGAAACATCAAACTTGCCACCAAATATTATGGCCCCTATCTTGTTTTGCAGAAGATTGGTCATGCTGCTTACAAATTACAGTTACCTGAAACAGCCAAAATCCATCTTATTTTTCATGTCAGTCAACTGAAGAAGCACATTGATCCTAGACCTGTTCCAAGTTCAGATCTTCCTTTGGTTACTCCAGAAGGCTATATCAAATCTGCACCTGAAATAGTATTGCAAACAAGAGCAGTTCCTCGTAACAATGTGGCTGTTTCCCAGTGGCTTATCAAATGGACTAACTTATCTGAACAGGAGGCGAGTTGGGAGGATGCTGCTTTCATTCAGAGCTCCTTTCCACAGTTTTATCACTTTACCCTGAAGTCTTGGTTTTCTAACAAATATCCTTGAGGACAAGGATACTCTCTAGGGGGAGGGATTGTCACGTTCCTGCGGTTTATCTCATTTGGAATGCTTATCATTTTTACTAATGTAACAAACTTACTTAAAGCTGGAATGCCAGCTGGCACTGTAACTTTGCCTTATAAAAGGCAAGACGCTACCAGAGAGAGGACAGGGATTGGAATATGCTTTAGTTGGTAGATTAGCCTAAGCCTTATCTACCACTAATACAGTTCATCTGTCTTGGGTCCCATTTTGCTCCTGATCTCGATTGTTTATCCGTGGTTCCTGCTCTAGAACTTGGTTGTTTTTGTGTGTTGGTTCTGCACTTCGGGTCACTAGAGTTTGCCCGTGTCCAGACCTTTGGCACAACAGTCTCGCGTGTCTTTCAGTTTCAGTCTTAAGTTCTTGCGCCCATGTTCGTTTTCCTCTGTGATTGATCATCGTTCATCACAAGAGGCTTCTTCAGAAGGGGATTTTGGATCTTGGCTCTGCTGGGCGGGGAACCAGGTATTGTGGTTGGGGTTGCGCGTGGGGAGTCGACCACAGGCGGCGCGTCGCCCTGGGTTAAATCAGATCGGAATGGTTGCCTGACCACCCCGCCTATTTTCTTATTGGGCCTTGATTCTGTGCATGAGCTCTCTCCGTGGGCCGGCTAGGCTGCCTGACTATTTCTCTACTTTTCCCCCTGTACCGTGCTTTGGTTATTCTTTTTTTTTTGCACGCTCACCTATTATCTTTGTCTTTTTTTTGCCTTTTTCTCCTTTTTATATTTTCTTTTATACTTTATATTTTTTATTTTTCTCTTAACTGCATTCATATATGCATCCATCGAAACTTAAAATATTTTATTTGTATTACAAAAACAATTAATTTTCACAATTGGAACAATTAAATTTTATGGATGCAACAAATTATATTCACTACTAGAACATTTGAGACTTACTACTAGAACAATTGCATTTTACGGTTGGAACAATTTATATTCAACTATAGAACAATTGAATCTTAGAACTAGAACAATTGATTTGTATGGCTGGAATAATTTATATTCGATACTATAACAATTGAATCTTTAAAGTTTAGTGTTTTCTTATAAAGTTTAGTATTTCTCTTGTTTTTTATTTGTAAAATTAAGTTTTCAAAAGATTTTTTTTATAAAAATACATTGTACTAAATTTTATATTTCCTTCGTTTCATTTTATAAGTTGTTTTAGATCAGTGCATGGGAATTAACAAGAGTAGAGAAGTTATATGCTATGAAATGAGGAGAAAGATAGAGACCAGAGGTATTAGAAAGAGATAAAGTTATATCGAAAAGTAAGAATAACTTATAATTTAAGAAAATTTGAGGAAATCAAAGTGACTTATAATTTGGAACATAGTGATTAGTAAATATAGAAATTTTACACATTGTTTAGCACTGTTGAATTAAAATTTTTAGCAAATATTGTACTGGCGTTAGAAATATTTCTATTTAGTGCTTTACAAATAATAGGCGCTAGAAATTTAGAAAAAGATTTTAAAACAATTCTGGCAGCAGTGGCCAGCATGCGGCCCAATAGCATGCTGTGGAACATAATAGGACCCAGCAGCAGCCCATTACTGAGGCAAGCCGGCTGGCGGGGGGTGGTCGGACGTGGTTTTAATTCCGCCAGAAGCGGAAGGTAATCGGACCCTAAAATGAACCCTTTCTTCGACCACACCTCCTTCCTGGACCGCGTTTTCATTATTTTTTGACCCATAGCCTCATTTATCGGCTCACAACCCACGCCGGCTCTTGGATGGGCTTCCTTGTTGTTTTTTTCTCTGCGCGCCCTTTGATGGGCCGCCTGAGCTGTTTTTCCAGTGGGTGCATTTGCTTTCTTTTTCCTTTTCTTTTCTTCTCATTTTCATTTTTTATTTTGAATTTTATTTTCCATTTTATATTTCAATTTTTAAAATATTCATTTTTACGTTTCCTTTTTACTGCCCTCGGGTATACATTTATCTATTTTAAAACACTTTATTTTTATTTCCAGAACAATTGACTTTACTACTCAATTTATTTTCATTATTGGAACAACAAAACAACTGACATTTACTATTGGAGTAATTTATTTTTTATCACTGGAAAATTGAATCGTACAGCTGGAACATTCGATTAATTTAAATGGGAACAATTAAATTAAATATTTAATTTTAAAAATAAAAATATATTAATGTGAGATCTCAATGTTGCAGCTCTTCATCGTCGAACCCTCCTCACCGACCGCCGCCATGTACGATCGCCGCCGCCTCTGGGACACAGAACTCCGGATCAAGGCTAGGTGACCTAGGTTGATGTTGATTGTCGATGCTATTGCCACGGGGTGAGGGGAGGAGGACGTCGCGGTTAATATATAGAAGGGGAAGGCGAACGAGTCGGCACAAGAACCGGAACCGGAACGGGCGCGTGGCGAACGGCTCGGGCCTCGGCCCAGCCCGTTAAGTATTTATTTTTTGATTTGGAATAAACGCATTCGGATGTTCATGTCGAACCTCCACATGGATGAGCATGTCAGGTAAAATCACCATCGAAATCTATCAATGAGGAAAAACAAGTGATATTGACGATTTAAGGAGTCGTGTTACCCAGTTTTGTAATGTTACGCAGACCAGTGTATTCCAGTTTACAAGAGCTCAAAAAGAGGGAAAAAAGGTATAGCTAAACCGAGCACGAGCACGAACACAAAAATATGGCAGCCTCATCCAGATCAATTGCACAGGTGTACTTTGGGCAGAAACCTCATGTCCATCAATATCTCCAGCCCAATCTTCAGTGTTACCTTAGGATCACTTAGGTTTTGGAGAGAGCATCTCAAGTCCACCCATGAACGGCCTTAAAGGCTCCGGAATCACAACTGACCCATCTTCCTGTTGAAAGTTCTCCAAAATGCAGATGATGAGGCGGGGAACAGCAACTGCCGTGGCGTTGAGGGTATGGAGGTACTGGGTTGGCCCAGAGCCAGCTCCCTTCCCTTTCTTGGCGTTTGCCGGTGGAGGCTCTGAGGGTGTTGGACGGTAATGGATGCCGAGTCGCCTACTTTGATGTCGGAGAGGTGCGCGTTCTTGAGCGAGTCGACCTGCGCCTCGAACGTGGAGAAGGTGACCGGCTGCATGTGCTTGACGTCGAACGCCGGCACGACGACGTTCGTCACCGTTTCCGCGATCTTCATGTCGTGGGTCTGGCTCTTGATCTTCTCGCGCAGGAACGTGCCGTCGTATTTCGGCCCCATCACCGCGCTGAACAGGTTCGCCATCTTTTTCATGAACCTAGAATATTCCGCCGCAACAGCATCAGTTGCAGAGTTTGCAGGTTCATGGTAAGAAGGTCAATGGCAGCCACAAACGGAGGCATACTTTCTCTGGGGAAAGATCTTGGGGCCGTTCTCGAGGTAGAACGCAGTGAGGTCCTTGGCAGCGAAGAGTGGCCGCTTGTTCTCGTCTGGCGCCGCCAGCATCGCCGTGATCAGCGCGCCGGTGCTCGTCCCGGCGATCACGTCGAAGTAGTCCGCGATGCGCGCGTCGGGCCCGTCCAGCTCCTGCAGTTAATCGATCAAACAAGAAATGAATTGGAGAGACTGAGAGTGGCGTCTATTAATTACAATGACGGGTACAACCGCAGGCACAGCCGCGTCTCGTCTCGAATGCAAGCCCTGACAGCAATGTTTCCTCCTCTCTTTCGCGCACCAATCAACATCGTCAAGCATGCAGGTTAATCAAATTCAAACCACTAGCTCGGAGACTACCGTCTGTTGTGTAGAAGGGGCGGACGACCTATTTACTGTCCAGTATTAAACACTTTTTTTGGCGGACTCAGCTAGAGCATAGCTTGAACACTTTTCGACCGGTTGCATCAGTGACCGGTTCGACCTTCGACGCGAATCTTTTTGAGACTACATCTAACGTTTCTTTCGAAAACGTAACGAGCTACCCGATGTGAGCAACGTCTTCACCTGTAGAACGACATCTAAATCTCTGATCCACAAGCTAAGGTGTAAAAACCTTCGCATAGCCCACGATCACCTTCGCCACCGAGGAAAAAACGGTACAAACCAACTTCGACAAAGACAGGGACAAGAGCAAAGAAAGATCCAAGACCGACCGCTGCGACGACTGTCCAGGAAGTGGATCGAGCAACAAGAGGTCCAAAAAAAGCAAGTCACACCGCAACGAGTTCATGGGCGTCATCGATCGACCCACCCTCTGACCTCAAGCACGTGTTCACGAGGACTACTTCGAGAAACTTCTCGACAAACCCTGCTCGGACCATGCGACTCCAGTCAAACATCTCTATCGGAATTGCCGTCTGATGTAGCAGTTCCTGAGCAGTGACCTCCTCCAACTCATGCAACGGCCTTAGCAATCTGACCCTCCTGCGAAGGACAGTGAGGAGGATGGAGGCCCTCCCTTCTCTGAGTCAGAAGGTTGCCTCATGATCTTCGACAGGTCGATGGCTTACGAGTCTCAGCGCTGCCATATAGGGATTCTCACCGGCTGTTTTTACTGAACAATTTTTCAGTAAAAATTTATTTTTACTAAGAGTTATCAATATATATATATATATATATATATATATATATATATTAATGGTAGTGATACATTAAAATGTTTTTAAATTTCACTATAAATCATATCTCATTTTAAAGTCATTTTTTGTGTGTAAGTTTATCTTATTTTTTATATCACATATAGCATGTAACTGAAACTATCAATTCCAACTAGTGTCTTTATAGTCTAGGCATGCTATTACACCCTTATATATGCCCAGAAGGCCATTAGTTAAGTGAAAAGTTGCCAGTTTTGAAACTTACATTCACAAATATCTTTTAAGACATTTTAGGCACTATAGAAAATCCTGCATGGGCAATTGTAAACAGAGGTGATGTGGAACTCCTCTGGCAAAATATCTTGTTTATGTCTCAGGAGGCCACATTAATTACTGCATTGTCTGTTTTATGTTTAGTTTGGTAAAAAAAATTGTTTGAATTTCATAAGCACAAATTTTAGATCAAAACATTCTTTAAGTGGGCAGTG